>JANTOQ010485015.1:0-11304 GCA_027564595.1 Bythotiara depressa | reverse complement strand
CAGTCTGTGACAGTTGCATCATGTCGCTATTAAACATCCAGTCTGTGACAGTTGCATCATGTCGCTATTAAACATCCAGTCTGT
This sequence comes from Bythotiara depressa, assembly GCA_027564595.1. Classification (NCBI taxonomy): domain Eukaryota; kingdom Metazoa; phylum Cnidaria; class Hydrozoa; order Anthoathecata; family Bythotiaridae; genus Bythotiara; species Bythotiara depressa. The sequence goes on along the minus strand of JANTOQ010485015.1, from coordinate 11,220 downwards.
GACAGTGGCATCATGTCGCTATTAAACATTCGGATACAAACATTCAAGTTAAACAAGTTTAATAAATACAATAAGTCTTATATACTCACTTTTTTGAGGTTCACTTTTTGCTTCAGTTTGTTCCATGGTAGATGTTGTAATTGAACTTGTGACAGTAGATATAGAGGTGATGACAACAGGGGTGCTAGTAACAGCAGTGGTAATTGCATTCGTAGAGGATGGCGAAGCTGAAGTTGTTGTTTTCTGAAGTAAAGATATATAAAAAGTAATTTGGAAATCTCATGGTGCTCTTTGGGAATTGTGGTGAAAATATCAGGTGGTTTAAAAAATATCAGGGCTTTTAAATGTTGTTTGAGCAACTGTTTCAAGTCTTAGTTGCGTGGGATTTGTGGTTTCCAGGATACCTCAACAAAACAATAAACATTTTTCAAGTTGATCATTTGTAGCTGTAACCAAGGATACATATATATATACTTGCTCAAACGATGCATTCTACTTTTGATTTGGTTTACGCAAACGATTATCTGTTACTTTAAATGTACAAGAAACAACTTGGACAAATTACGAAGTTGTAACGTAGACACTTAGAATGAACAGATGTTAGTTTAAAGGACAACTTAGAACGTCAAGGGTGCGCCCAGATAGAATGTGGCAGATAAGTTAAATAACGATGTTATTATAAACTGTGCGGGACCAAATAAATAAATATACAATGATACCTGTTTTTTAGGTTGGGGACTACCAGGTGGTTGTGGACTGTTGGAAAGACTTCCTTTCGTCTTTTCCAGGTGTTGGTTTGGATAGCGTCGTCTGGGTGGTTTCCCTTCGTACATTTGCATTAGTTCCTTACATATATCTACAAGAGAAAGCACGTTAGTGTTGTAAGACATTAGCAAACAATCAACATTAACTAGATAACCTTTCCAACAGTTCTGTATTATTGATAACAAAGTAAAAATATTTGTCCAGAATACAATATTCATTCTAGCGCCTCTCTCATATTTTAACCCTCTTCTAATCCACGTTTCTAATTAGGGCAAAAAGAGAAGAAAATATCCACGACACTGTTTTTTATTTACCATCAAGAAAACATGTTCCATTTGTTTCGAAATATTCTTAAAAGTTGACCGTCCGCGAAAGTTAATTACTGCCAAAAACTCTTCTAAAAATCTTAGAACAAAAAAATAATGTGAGATGAAACGTTATCAAACTCAAGTTGACTTATTCACTACAATATGACGACTTTATGCCGACAGCTTGTAATTTCACTGTAGATGAGAGAAATATAAGGTATAAACGTGTAGAGTACAACTCAGTGCAAACGCTGAATATAGATGTTTTTATGAATTTTGATGATGATCAAAGAAATATATTATTCTTAGCAATAAATATTTCTTTTAGCAGTTATCTGATATTGATCATATAGAAGTCACAAAAACTCAACTGCAAATTATCCACCCTTCTAATAGCAATGTTCTATACCAATGTTAATTACACCAATATTACCATCTAAATCTGTTTCATCAACTTCGAAGTAAAATGCTTTCCACCAATCAACACGTGGTTTAGGCATAAAATCTCGAATGTTTTGGTTAGAAAGTTTGACAGCGAGTAAGAGAACAGCCAAAGCAACTACTTGAGGTTTGTAAACTAGACACAAGGTTGTTGATAAACTAAATGAAGGGAAGATTCAAATTAAGGAACAAGCAAAAATAAAACACAACATAATGATGTAACATATCTAAGACTTACAGGTGACCAAAAAACAAAAATATATCGGTTGTGACAAAGAAACATGATTTAAAAATACTTATGATCATTTTGTTATCAGAAGATACTTTTATGAAGGAAGCGGCAATCAAAGACATGGAGCTAGGTGTATTCATTATGGGTATCTTAAACAAAACGTATTCATTAAAGGTATCTTAAACACGGTTCCTTCACCCCTTTAGTATTCTCATGTTTCGGTGGTATGAGCCGTGAATATGCTACATTTTACTCACATGCTGCTGAACTACTTTCTGAAAAACGAAAAATGCCAAGAAGTATCACTAGTTGTTGGTTAAAAGACCAGATTAAATTTTTCCCTACTACTACATTCATGCTTATTATGCATCCAAGGTTCGAGATCGTTACGAACAGACACCTTGAGTGACAGTTAATGAGTGTGACATTGGTTTTGCTGCTGAAGAGAGCAACATGAATACGCATGATTAGAAGCTGTGGATCATTTCCAGAACTGTTTTATTTATAAAATATGTTTATTTATATATGTAAATGTAATTTACGGATTCATTATGAGTATCTTAAACAAAATGTATTCATTAAGGGTAACTTAAACAAAACGTATTGAAGCAAATTTTAGCAATGATTATGAAGATATACAAACAAACAGGTGTGCTTTTTCTCTTGTAACAAGTGCACGAAATCATCATAAACATAAACAGTTCTGTTAAAAGATGACATCATATGAGAAGCGTTAGGGGTTGTATTCAGACTCCACCAGAAATAAACAAGTAGGAAGAGTTGCAAAAAACATTCCATATCACTATCTCTACCTGTCATTGATGAAGATCCATGCCTTCTGAACCAATTCATTAATTTTTGTTTTGTCACCTGCAACAAAATAGGAACATTACGGTATACAAACTTGGTACAAGAAAATATAAACAAACATGGTGCAAGAAAAGACAAATATTTTCTATAAAAATGGATGTGAGTATAGCTTCTATTATGCAAGTTAGTCCTAAGTAACAAGAGTTGTCATAAGACGTTTACCTGTTATTTATTTATCTGCTATTTATTTATGTTATTCAATATCGCGGTACAAGCTTCAGAAGGGCCATTTATCTCAACAAAACAACAAAAAGAGAATACATACAGAACCAGTCAATTAGTACCGACAGACAGTCAAATCCCGAGTTCTGTAAAATACAAAGTCAATCATTCTCCTGTCATAAATATTCAAGTTCTGTAAAATACAAAGTCAATCATTCTCCTGTCATAAATATTCGAGTTCTGTAAAATACAAAGTCAATCATCCTCCTGTCATAAATATTCAAGTTATTATTCAGCTTATATTGTATATTAACCCTATTAAGCCTGGGCTTTTTAGGGTTGCTCAAAGCCAGGGGGGGGGGGGTCATTTTTGCCCGCGGTACAAATTTCGTATATATCTTTTGACCTGCATGGAATTAAGCTTTGGAATTTTTATCAGAGTCGCTATGGATTGTCTTGACAATTAGGTCAAAATATTTGACCCATGAGGTCATAACAGGTGCTACTGATGTCAGCAATTTACTTTCTTTTTTTTTGTATTTTTAAGTGCATTGATTTTCCTTTTAAAAGGAAATATATTCTAAATATATAATCAGCTATGCTAAAAACAAGTATATGTTATAATCAGTCCCTCTATTGTTAAAAATACACAATAATGCCTTAGGGAGAATTTGATTTTTGATCATGTTTTTAGCAAAAAGGTTTTGGAAGACATTACCCCCCTGAAAGGTGGAATTGTTTTTAAAAAAATTTGCGCCAGTTTACTTCTTATAGAGACTTAGGAAAAGTCACAAAATTTCAAGTATTAAAGTTTTAATTTTCCGTGGGCAAAAATGACCCCCAAGATTAATAGGGAAATTTACCAAACATATATTTCTGTTACAATCTAACTAATCATGTGAAACAAAGAAGAAACATATATCAGCCAATTGTTGAAATTGAATTAAACAAACCTTTTAACACTTTCCCGTACTTGAGAAGAAACTGGTATGGGTGACTAGTCTGTAAGTCAAATTTTATAGTCTGTAGAAGAATTCTTTCACAAATCATCACTTCTTCCTGAAATAAAATTTAAAAACCGAAATTACACAATATTAGTCAGGAAGCTGGCAGCAATTTCTTTTGGGAATGAGAGGGGCATTATAAAGGTAAACATTACAAATGTTTCAAATGACTTGTATAAACAAAAAGGTTTTGTTGGCCCTCATGAAATTACTTGCTTGTAGTACGAAGGGGCACTTTTCATCTAATTTCACCCAGGGGGGGGGGGGGGCACAGGGAAAGTTGTTTATAGACGTTTTATTTGAAAACTATAGAAAATAACACCATTGGTGTTTAACTTGTTAAGTTTTTCAAGAACTTTCTAATGGTAATCCCTTATACGTTCCAAGAAAACTTGTCATATCTTGTGAATGAACTAAAACTAAACAGTCCAACAAAATCTATATTATTTCCTCAGCCCTATAGAAACTGTTGAATGTAGTTTTAGTATCTGAGCTCCCTGGCTATATAGGATAATATTATTATTGGAGAGAGAAGACATTTAAGTTAAGGGTTCGTATTGACTAAGTTAGCAGGCTAAGTTAATAGGAAATAAATAAAATACACACCCTTGGATTTTCACCAAATGTTTTAAACTGGTTATCTGATAAGGTTTGCTGAGCAACTTTTAAGATATCTCGGCATTTTTTCGGTGTCTCTTCAACTTTTCCAGCAAGAAACAAACACGTAGCTCCAGTAACCTTGATAATAAACAAACAAAAAACTATTAGAGAAAAACAGTCCCTCTTTTGTGTATATATTTTACAGAATTACAAAACAGGTATAATCTACAGAACAGCCTACCTATAATGGAAAATGTTTTATATCTATGGTGAAAGCTCACTGAAGTGAAATATCAGTATTTACGTATGTAAACAGAATGCATATAAAAAGGTAAGATTTGAGTAGAACTTTCAACAGTAAATATTATCTATAAACTCGAAAAAGCTTAGCAGAGTACTTACCCATCTTGGAAATTCTTTGAAAGAATGAAGCATGTAGAATTGGTGATAAAATACTATACCAGTGGCCATTGTTATATATCGTCTATCAAACTGTTAAGGTTATGTAAAATACTTCTATTGGATTAAATCATGACAATGCAGTCACAAATGTTGATGATTTTAAAGTTTTTGATCACGAGACATTTCTACTATAAATAAGGGTGCATAACTGTTTCTACATTTTACACGCTACTAAAATTCCGCTTTTGGTAAAGTTTCCCATCCCTTCCCACTTTAATAGAACCCTTTTTTTTTAAAGAATATAAAAAAAATTCAACTCCCCTTTATTTTAGAATTATTTAGTTCTGGATGTTGAGACAACCTGGATGTTGAGATAACCTGAATGTTGAGACAACCTGGATGTTGAGACAACCTGAATGAACAATATTTTATATAAAGAAAAACTACGAAAACTACTCTCTATTTCATAAGCTACTTTAATTACTTTTCTTAGTAAAACTTGAAATGTACCACACCCTTTTATGAAACCCCTTTCTATTAGAGCTCCTGCTATTTTAAATGACGTCACATTAGAACATTAGATCCCATAAAATTATGCGCATGTTACAATAAATTAAAATGTAAATTAAAACACGGAGAAATTCTCGTTTTTGCCGTTTTGTTCAAACATCTTGAGAATACTTCCTAGAAGATGAAGTAAATGATTTTTGTAACTAACCTGTAAAGCTAACCTGCAAAAACTAACCTGTAAAAAATACACGTGCTCCCTATTGAGATAACAACTTTATCTGCATTTATCTATGGCAATAGTGTAATTTTTACAAACTTTAAAATCAAGAATAATAAATTATACACAGAGTGGTAATAAAATATGAATAAAACACAAGAAAAACGTATTGAAAAGATACAACCCCAATTTATTTCCAAGTTCCATGATGAACCGTGCTCCTTCTTTGCGATATCTTGCCTCTGTTTCAAATTCAATCCCATCATTCCTTGAGGGTGTTTGCAATTCAATCACTTCTTGTGTGTGGTACCAATGCATATTGTTCAGCCTTTTATTTTGTATGGAGAAAATTATTTATCACCTGGAATAAAGACTTGTTTCATGTACACAACAACATGTGTAGGGGACACAATAACATGTGTAAGGGATTGATGATTGTTTCCCATTGATGAAGACACCTCCAAAGAGAAGACAATTCAGAAGACCTTTACAGTATCTGATTGCCTCAGATAATTGATTTCTGATTATTAAAATATTTACATTATTTGCATAACAAAGGAAAAAGCCTTAATAAATGTTATTGTTGGTAAATACATTGAAAGATTGTTATATCTTGGCAACAGTTCTTTTGAAAAGTTAAAATACAAGACTTTTTTTGTCCCAGTAGGGTATAAATATTAATTGTATGGGCAACACAAATAAGCATGTGATGGTTTTCTACCAAAACATAACTACAGAACTGACCTTTTTTACCCATAGCACTATGACTATTACTTCATGACAAAAATCGGTACTATCTAAGTAAAGGGAAATGAATTATGTATGTAAATGGAAAGGAATTATTAAGACAGTTGCTTGTTTATTATTTACTTGCTTGTTCTATTATTTACTTGTTTAAATTTATTGAATTAAAATAACCACTAAAATAATATTTAAGTAAATATGATAGTACAGGGATTGACAAATCATTTTAAGCCTCTTATGTTGCCGTTTCAAATTTAATACACAGCATACGTTAAAAATTATTAACGTATGTCAATTATATAACATCCTTACGTGAAAGATTTTCATATCCTTGTGGAAAGTAATGATTTTCTCCTAACTTGATACCAAGAAAATAATAACCTAATACAGGGGTCGAATTAGCACGTAAAAAGTGATTAGCAAAAATTTGGCAAGATTTCAATGTTATCTTAAAAGTCAATATCTCCGTGAGGGGCGCCTAGGGTAATTTTTTGCATTTTTAAGGCTCTACTTTGTTGGAAAATGCATTTGCAAACATTAGATTAAAACTACATAGCATAAAATAAACAAAGTTTTCATTCCTCTAATCACTGAAAAAAGAAATATTTATGTACCTTTATCACAGAGATTACATAACAAGATGACATTCTGAAGAAAATCACACATGTGAAGAGCTCACCACCATTTTTATAATTATCACCAAACACAATGTATTGGTATCAAAGCTGACATATTCATTAAAGAGCAAGCTTGACATTATTAGGTATTGAAAACCAACCTCGTTCCCAAACTTTGTAATCACAATTTTCAATATCAAAATAATATCTACCAAAGGAGAAGCATGTTGTTATTATCGTATATAGGCAAAGTTTTCTCTAAGAAGATTAATAATGGGGCATTAGCTGTAATTGTTAATGTATGTTTTGTCTTGAGCATGGCACACGTGAAGGCTAGAAGCAATTTTCCAAGTTTTAATCAGGATCAAAAGCAGTATACGTTCACGTATATTGTTAAAATAGTGTACATACGTTTAAATTTAAAAAAAAATTGTGAAATACATCATGTATGCACGTATACGATTTGTCAACCCCTGTTAGTAAATAGGAAAAAATACTCCTTGTTTTTAACAATATAATTTTGTGTTAAAAACACCCCAGGCTGGAATGTATTGTCATTCGAATGTGTGCATTAAAAACCAATCTCTTGAAAAGTACTTAAGACACACTTATTGTTTTAATACTAAAGAAAAGCGATAATTAAAAATACACTTAGGGAGACTGGTAGAAGAATCAAAATTAACAGATAAAGTAAAACTAACAAAATATTCTATGCTATCGAAGCTGAAGCATTTTCAGTAATTCTTTTCTTACACATCTTAAATGCATTACTTGCAGAAACATCTTGAAGAATTTTTTATGTCATATATAATAACAAATGAAACAATCCCATTAATAATGAAGACATGTTCTTTCAGTTTAAATGTAAACAGAATGAAAAAGAAAATTTACTGAATGTTTTATGTAAATCAACTTTAACAGGTGATACATTAGTTTTTACACTAAAACTGTCATGAAATGCAGAAAAACCTTTTTATAACATTCATGTCTTTCACATTAACAAATGACTAACAACAAATTTGAAACTAGGAGTTGCAGAATGTTATTATCCAACGTAAAAACAGATAACAAATTAACAATAATGAACAGTCACTAACAAACAGTTAATTTGAATGCTAACAGAGTCACAGGAATGCTGCAGAAATCAAATATATTTACTAACAAAACAAATAAATATAAGTTGATGTAATTCATATGTAGACCCACAAAAAATTACCATAATATTCAAAAAAATACTTTCCATATACACATTTAATTAGTAAGATAAATTACATCTTAATTACAGATCACTGCAACATTCTCATTCAAACATCTTAATTACATATCACTACAATATTCTCATTCAAACCTATTCATATCAGTGTTTACATACATCTTTGCAAGTTTTCCAAAGAATGTTATTTTCATACCAACCCCAGAATAACCTTTTTGACACTGAAAGGAAATAGGATAGGTACTAAAAATGTTCTTATGATAATCAAGCACAGGATCATCCATTAAAGTACATACGCAGTGGAGGTTAAATCATAAGTGTACAGGTGCGTAAAGGGGGAGGGGGTATTAAATGCCTTGTGTACACATTTTTAAAAATAAACCACATTTTTGAATCTTCCACCTATCAGTTTCAACTTCAAAATGTCACAGGGCCGAGGGGGAGGGGGGTAATAGATTATTGTGTATGTATGCTAAGTTTAAAAGTGTACAGGTAAGGGGGTCAAATTTTAGCCAAAATACTTTATAGATGGTCCTCACCGCATATTTTATAAAATGTTTTCAATTCAGACAAACAAAGATTGTTTAGAAGATTTATATTGTGAAAACCACAAAAAAAGCACACCAGTGGTCTTGATGAAGAAGTGTTGGAAATATACTAAAAATGAGAGAGTACATACATACATTTTTTTCTTATTACCTGTGTAGATTCAAATAATCATAAGATTTAAGTGGTATAATATTAATACATCGACGACCTTTTTATTTCTCTCTTGTATTTCTAGTTACCCTCCTTTATTAATACATACTAATTTAAGCATTTAATTAAAAAATTAACCAACTTTTAATGTGTTAATATTTTTTAAATACACCTGATAATATATGTATGCATCACCAAGGAATATATACTGTTTTGTATAAAGTTTACGGGATGCCACATTGTTCCTCTAAAAGTATTGTAAACTTTATAGCTCTCTGTGATTGAGGTGCTTGAATAGACATTTCCACAAGACTGATTAACTTTTTTATGCTGATGCAAATGCGCTTTCCGGTAATGCTTCCCTTAATTTCTGTGAGCTCTTTCTCATTGAAACATTTCAATTGATATAGTACTTTAATGACATGATCAGCTTTTGTGATTGATGGCACATGAACTACTGTATCAAAACAAGACAACATCTGCATTTGGTCTAAAACATCACGGCAGCTAGTTGTACCAATAATTAGCAGTTTACGTCCTTTCTTCAACTTCTTTTTTAAAAGCACAATTAAAGTTTGCAAAACAACATTTGAGAATCGAGGACCAATTGGAACATAATCTAGCAACCGTTCAATATCGTCAACAATGATACAACTCAACTCAGATTTGTATGCATCATCGAAAATCCTCTTTATAGCTTGACATTTGGCACTTTCAGAAAAGCCAATCATGTTTTCTGGTGAACAAACTTTTACAAATGGAAAATCTGAATATCTAAAAGCAAGCGTTGCTGCAAGAGCAGTTTTTCCACTTCCTTGTGGCCCTTCCAGCAGTACACTTACTGGAGAGACCAACTGTCCATTACGTGTTTGATTGATTAACAATCCACCATCGTTAATAACATGGTCAACAGGAATGCCATACATAATTATGCCATTAGCAAGGTAATGCTGAGAATCTTCTGTTCCTGCTCCAAATGCTGGTTTAATATCATGATCAATAGCATGCATAAAATCAAAGTTTGTAACTTTCAAACTCTCACAAGCATCAGGATCTACTTCAACTTTGCCTTCTGCCTTCACCAGCCGGTTCATAGCTGTTGTTGTAGCCGCTCGGACCAAACCTTCAATCTCTGCACCACTATAATTTTTTGTGTGACTTGCTAGGTCCTCAAGATAAACATCATTTGCAAGTTTGCCATGCTCAAAAAGCTTTGCAGTATGAATCTGAAGAATTTGAAGCCTACCACCTTCATCAGGGAGACTAATTTCCATTTGAACTTCCAATCTTCCTGGACGAAGCAAGGCTTCGTCAATTAAATCCTTCCGATTTGTCATGCCAATTATCAAGATGTTATTCAACTGCTCAACACCATCAATCTAAATGAAAAAGGGTATATAACAGTTTCAAATGAAGTACTACTATGGGTTGGTTTGCAAAACATGTCTTTATGACATGTAAACAAAATTATGATCTTTATCTATATCTTTATTTATTTATTTACTGTATCTTTACTTTTATTTGTATGGTTACTATCTATCTACATATGTGACCATACATTGTACACATACATTGACTGCTTTAAATTTGGATTCATTTCAAGGCTTGCATTTCAAGGCAACTTGTCAAAGCTAACTAACTTTGCTGAAACTGCTATTGGTGACATTTCAAGGTAACTTGTCAAAGCTAACTAACTTAGCTGAAACTGCTATTGGTGACATACATATTTCATCAAACGTGCTTTTAAAAAACTAAAAAACCTGCAACTACCAAAAGATATATCTAATTATTGAGGAAGGCTGCTTTAAATTAAGTTCTCCAGAGGAGACTAGTGCTACTTTTATCCTGCATACTCAATATCTTTAGCGTGCACTCTCGATATCTTTGGCAAAAGGATAATACATGAGTCTTTTGAGTTAAGTTTTGGGCATGAGCATGTGCTTGCAAGCTAAGAGGTCCACCCTGAGAGCTTCATATATGATTACATGAAAACAAATACTAACTTTTATAAGAAATATCTGGATCTATGAAAAAGGCTGGCTTTTGAGGGCAGTAAATCACAAATATATCTGGTTTATCAATGTTTGCAGCATAGAGTTGGATGTTTCTACTTTAAACTTCCTGTAATTGTTTTTAAATGGTGAAAGTGACTATTATACCATTAGGTACAATGCAAATCAAATCCTTCACAACTTCCAAATAAAAATCTACCAACTTTTCATTGTGGATGGATTTGATTGTTCCTTGTAATCAAAATGCAATGTAAAGGTAGATTTCCAGGAAGTCTTCTTACATGTACATATACCAGGAAGTCTTCTTATATGTACACAGGGCCGCCGAACCAAGTTCTGAACTGGGAGGGGGGGGGGCAATGCTTAATAAAAAGGGCATATATACTGCAAACCAATAAACTTTAATTTCATCAGTGATCAAACA
>JANTOQ010484793.1:0-11306 GCA_027564595.1 Bythotiara depressa | reverse complement strand
GGAATAAATTAGTTTTTATTAACTATTGTAAAACACCAACTATAAATAAAGAATACATACATACATACATACATACAAATGCTAAAAAGTATTTACAAATGATAAAAAACTAGGTTAAAAACTCTCAAGCGAACAGTTTGATTTGAATTGATTTCTGTTGGACGTTCAATGATGATTTATGTCGTTTTATCAATAATGCCTCAGCTGTTTTGCCTTTACGGGAGTTGTTATAATCAACACCAATAATACTAAAATTCTCATTATTGACACAACTGTGGTCGTTTTCAATGAGTGCTTTAGTAAATGAGAATTGTGGTCTCAATTCTTCTTCTTCCACTCTCTCCAACATAACTGGCCTCGCACTGAGTATCAGGATACAGTACACGATACACGACATCTTGTTTGTCTTCAAATGGTGTCTTGTCCTTTAAATTGCAGTAGGAAACCAACCTAGTACCAGTATATACAATTCGAGGCTCCACATTGTTAGGTAATACTTTCATAAGGATTTTCTTTAAAGATTTTGCCATGATACAACCTATTTCACCAGCGTAGGGTAGAATTAAAAGCTGCTGATTTGGACTGATACTGTTGTCAATGGGAGCATTATCATTTTGTATATTGCGTGAATGTTCGTGTGCTACTTTTTTCATAACTTGCGTTATTAACCAATGTGGATAACCATTAATGCCATGAAACACTTTGCGAAGATGGCTGAATTCTTTAGTTAGGGATGGATTATTAGAACACACAGTATAGGCTCTTTTTACTAGTGTTCTAACTGCGCCTCTTTTCCATGTAATCGGAGCAAATGACTTCCAATGTAAATAGATATCATTGTTATTGGACTTCCTATAAACAGTAGACTCTAGGTTAGTCGCGTTACGAATAATCAAAACACCAAAAAAGGTGAGCTGGTTGTTACTTTCTTCTTCAAACGTAAAATGAATATTAGGATGGAAGTCGTTCAAAGTAGAAATAACATAATCTACCGAACCAACTTTGACGAAGGCTATCGTATCATCAACATATCGTCTTCAGTATACTAAACAATCTATTAATGTTGGAATTACTCTTCTTTCTAACTCGACCATAAAGATTCCAGCCAACACTGGACCTAAAGGTGAACCCATAGCCACTCCATCTTTCTGTATATAAGTTATATAATAGATTGTTTAGTATACTGGAGACGATATGTTGATAATACGATAGCCTTTTTCAAAGTATGTATTAAAAACTGACTATATATATTATTCACCAATGATATTACATAACAGTATCAATGTTTCAATACGGCTTGTAAAGTTATCCTCTATCTATTTCCTTAGGGTTTCATCTCAGAGAGCTTTACAACCATGCGCACTTCACAATACTTCCCCTCAGGAGCATATTCGAATATTGCATTACAGGCATCACTTGTGGCGCACACAAACATATAAATATGGCCTGTGGATTTTGCGAAGAGGTCGTCCTCCAATCTGTAACGTGGATATGACTCGAACTAGCAACCTCTGCATTGCAAGTCCAATACGAATTTGTCATTAACACCTTTCCTTTCACGTCCCCCTTGCACGAGAATGAGATTAGGCGTTGGTAGGAAACCGTGAAGGATCTCGCGTGCCCCTGTAAAATTGTCCTTATTTCACTGATCTGCATATTTTATAATGTCGCAAAGGCCTCAATTAGACGAATTAGAAATATAGCGAGACCACTCTCCTTGTCTAAACGGTCTGCTTAGCCACGGTCACGTCTCTATCGAAGTACCTAAGATCTTAAGGATTTGGTAAACTGGAAATTGTTTAATTCTTTCTCTATCTATGGACACTGTCGAAGCAATAGTGGAATTAGATTTTTGGAACTTTTGGCGCTTTGTCAAAATATATTATGACCAGAATTGTAGATGGATGGTGGCGAATCCTCTAACTTTTCTAACTTATTCTATAATCTACATACAGCGTCAAATTTATCAAAATAATATATCATCAGTGACGCAAATATGTGAAAAAATACTTATATTTTGCTTTTTCCAAGAAAGGGTTAATTTTTGGAAATATAATGTTAAATAAATGTGGTAAAAACTGATAAGACCCTCTCTTAAACTGTTTCAAGGCTTCTAATGGGAAGTTTAATGTAACTATGAGGTGTGCTTATGCACTAAAGGAGCTTCAATAGCTACTTTTGTATTGAAGTTACTGTGATTGTTCAACACGGTAAGATGTCCCACTTCTGCCTCAAAACTTTGCAATTCGTGGGCTTTGATTCCCTAAGACACACAGGTCAATAAAGTAGGGACACTTTCCAAAGTTTTTCACCAAAATACATTGGCAATTTTGACCTTACCATTGTCAACATATATCCCATTCGTTTTCATGTAGCTACACTTAATGCGAAAGTGGATGTACACAAATTGGGCGAGAACCTCAAAAGTCCAATATATTGTCACCGGGATGGTTGATCAATATTAATTCCGTGACAAAGGAGTGTGGATCCCGTTTTATAAGCCTAATTTTAACTTTTTCTTTTGTTCGTTGCTCCAAGTTTTGTCTGTGTCAGTAAACTTATATTACGATTTCCAGATTTCAATAGTATTCAATTGGCATAAGACATGTTCTAGTGAACAAATGTTAATTTGGAATATATAACGGAAATGTTCTAAGTAGAATATTTTCTCCAATCTACAAAATCGGCATGCTATAAATAGGTTGAAAAAATTCGTAGACCATAATATCTTAACGAAGGGGAGCTCAGTGTTCTTTCTATTCAAAACGTTTATATAGGACTTTGTTAGATTTGAGCTTTTCTGAAATAAAAACCCGAAAGTGCTCTCCGTTGGTAAGATGGACTCTAAGTTTTTTTGTTTCTTTTTCTGACATCAAGAAGAAAAATAGGTTTCTCACACCAAGGAGGTTGACAAAAGAAGGAGTTACAACTGTAATCAACGCGCTATGCGTTCTATTCAATTTTCTATTGTTTTCTATTTCAATTGTGTTGGAAGGGTGTAACGCAGTTCACTGGATTTTCATGTACCGACAACGAGTTTGTAGAATTTGACGACAATTTGGATTTTATAAATCTGCTACAAATTCATTAGAAAAACATATTGACCCACAATATCTATCGAGATTAGTAGATTGGATAAGGGTACATATTTCTTTCACGAGGTTTTCAATAACATTTACAAAAATGATAGCTACCTAACTAGCGCTATCCAAGTATATAGCTAACTAGTTATAAATTACTTGCAATGTTTAAAAAAAATGTAAATAAAGGAAATATTTTTAAAAAAACATATATTTTAATATTATTTTGGAATTTAGCTACCTAGCTTGAAAAGTTACCAAGAGATTACTTCTATGACTTTTCTTGTAGAAGAGTGTTTCTTCATTTACATCAGTTTAAAGTTTTGGGATTTTACAGTGTTTTTACCAGGAACAGTTTATTTTTGCCTGTCGGAGGCATAAAACTACAATTATGTAAACAACAAATGTGAAAACACTGCTTTTTGGATTGAAATAACTTGAAAATGAACGAACAAGCTAAAAAATTACCTAATATCTCTTTATCTAATTTTTGGAGGTATATTCAAATCTTGGCTCAGCTTTTAAATTTTCAAAGGCATCTATGACATCAGCAAGTCACCTATCTGTCAGCTAACTAAACAAATCATTAAATTAGCTAGTTAGCTATATTTTCACGGCATATCCTATAAACAAAGCTAAGTTAAACTGATTTCTTTCGTGTGAAAGAACAGGAGGAGGGAAATTTATTTTATTTTTTAATTTAGTTTGACTAGGCTTACATTTAGTAACTATTTTATTTGTTTGTTTGTTTGTTTATCAGAGAGAGAATGGAAAAACCGGATTATGATTGATGAGGGGTGGGAGTCTCAAGTGCCCTATCTGAAATATACATTTTCCTCCCAATTAGCAAGTATTTGTGTTGGAGGAAAGGAGGAAATGTTCATAACTACCACGACAATTTTCAGCAATATTAATTTAGTACTTCGTCCAGTCTGTTCCATAGCTCTTGAGTTTCTTGACCTTTTAAAGAAGTAATCCCACAAGGGCATGGGTTTGAACCTTTTGATATTTTTTGCTTGAAAGTAAATATAGTAGATAAAATACACAGGGAAATGTGTAGCCCATGTGGCAGCTATAATATTGTCAGAACATTATTTGTGGCATCTCCTTGAAATATGCTAGCCACACAAATATGATTTCTATTATGTAGTTTATATGCTCCTTCCATTATGCACTCTCTATCACTTTATTTTCTTACAAGAGTTAGAGCTCAATATCTTACTACACCTGTAACTATGAAAAATATTTAAACTTGCTAGACAAGAGTGACAGTCTAATGTCCACCACATGTATATCAGAAAAGAGTAGAAGGCTTTGATGCCAGGCATCACTAATTCCATGCCTGACGACTAACACTAATTTCATGATTTCATCACACTAATTATCCTAACCAGATTCAAATCCAATTGTTTCGGAATTTTTTTTTTTGCTATCATAAATTTAAATCTGTCAAAAAAGAAGCAAGAGGGTGGAAGTTTAGATTCTAAGCTAGTAATAACACCTGGTTTACATTAAGTAGAATTTTATGTGTGGGCTTGATGTTCAATGTTCTTGAACGTCTAGTTCTTGAAATAGTCTTACGAATATTTTTCCATGGCTTGCCCCTGCCTGATATTATGATAGTAAAAAAGTTTAATGTATTGAAAAGTGTTTGTGTTAAATCAAGTCCTAAGTGTGAAGATATTTCAAAATTTTCCAATTCGAGCGTTGTGTTAAATTTATATTTTTATACTGTAGGGTTAAATATATTGTAAATCTTTTAACATGTTATGCATTTATTTAACTTTAGTCAAATCATTTGTGGAATTTGTGAAAGCTTCTTGGGCACAAAGATGACGTGGCGATGCTTGTATTAATTCGTTAAAATGCTACGAACTCTGAATTAATAGTGAAGGAAACAATGGAATGAGAACTGATTAATATTAAAGATAAACTGTGTCATATTTGGTGTAATAAGTTGTAACAGAGTTTTAAACCAGTTAATAAATTCCATTTCTAATTTTCAGTGTGTCAATGAGATTGTTCCAATTTATATTGAACTCGCAGCATTTTATAACATGGTTTTACAAATAATCCCTGTAACAAAAGGGTCTGGAATTCACTAACTAAAGAACTGAAGGAATATCATAATGCACCCTTCTCTAGCCTCAGAAACAATAGAACTCCTTCGTTGGGTTTTTAAAAAAGTGTTAGGTAAAGTGTATATAATTAAGAGAGCTCTGACTAAAGCAAGACATGAATTATTTTTTCTGCTGGAAACTGGAAATATATTTTTGTATAATCTTTGTCAAATTATGTTGGAATCTCTTAACACTTGTAACATGAAACATCCTGGATAAATAATAAATAATAAAATTAAAAAAAAATAAAAATCACCTTTCTCCTTGTCAAAGACATAGTTTACTTACCAATGTTTACTTTTTGTAATCAGACTGCGCATGCTCAAAAAAGGAGGGCTATTGTTTCTCCTGAGACTGGAGAAAGGTGTATTTACATGGAAATTTATATCATAAAATACATGGAAATTTATGAGTTGAATGATATCTGTATTTTAGAAATTATTTTCTTATTCCTGGTTTTCATTTTATTGCTCTATCATGGTGAAATAAACTCTGTGATATATTATAGAAATTATGGATATCTCGCAATATAATAACCTCAAGACAACAGGTACAGGCTAGTCAAAGACAAATTAATACTCAAATAATCTCTGTAGAGTACAGGTTTCATTTCAAGAGCATTAATTAGCGTGGTAGGTAAAGTTTATGTAATTAAGAGAGCTCTGACTAAGGCAAAACATCATCGCGCATGAAACTAATGTTGTGACTTGATTTCATCGCGCTTTAATCGTGCTTAATATATAAATATAGCTAGATATATAATAAATATACAAATTTTTTAGTAGCGGAAGATTTTTAAACCTTCTCGGAAGTATATTATATTTTACGACGGAAATGTTTTCGTTAGTCCTGTATTTATTTGTGAAACAACCTGAACGAAAATAGTAATTTATTTTAATAAATGTCGAGTTTCGATTGTATAACAAAAGACATTTTTTACAATTATTCACAATTATTTAGTAAACCGCGAGATTTAAAAAAATAAACATAATTATTTTCTATGGTGTCACCTGCCAACGTTACACGGCTTATTTCTATAGCATCAATAGAGTTGTAACTCCTACTTTTTTGAACCTCCTTGGTCACACTTTCAGAAGCAGCCAATGGAGGTGTTCTAGAAAAACAGGTGTTCTAAAATGCCAGGAAGAACTTTTTAGTATAATTTTAAAAAGTTGTTGAAGTCTTCTAGAACACCTCCATTTCCCAGGAAGATGTTTTTATTTTCCTACAACACCTAAATTTGCCAGGAACAACTCCTTTTCCTCTTAGAACATCTCAATCTGCCAGGAACTAAAACAATTTTTCAAGCGAAAAAAATATTTTTTCTTAGAATAGCTCAATTTGCCAGGAACAAAATTATATCTTCCTAGAATATCTCATTTTGCCAGGAATCAAACATTTTCTTCCTAGAACACCTGTTTTTGCCAGGAGGGGAAAAACAATTTCTTAGAACAGCTCAATTTTCCAGAGGAGGAAGAAATTGTTCCTAGAACACATCAATTTGCCAGGAACATCAAATTGAGTATTTCGTTAGAACACCTCAATTTGCCAGGAAGGATACCCCTCTAGAACACGTTTTTCATAGAACACCTCCGTTGGCTGCTTTCGCACTTTCTAGCAAGCAACTGTTCTGTTGAGTGGGATTTTCTTCTCTTCTGGAAAAATAGAACTATTCTAAAGAAATATTATATGTGTAAAAAAAATTCATGGAACAATTCTTAGACGCAGCCAGCAGAGCTGTTCTAAGAAAATAGCTGTTCTTAACTGCCAGGAAGTACGTTCTTGAATCAAATGGAAAGACAAATTGAGGTTTACTTTGAACACCTCTTTTTTCCAGGAAGGAGGTGATCATCTCTTAGAACACCTCATTTTTCCAGGAAGGAGGTAACTTTCTTTTAGAACAGCTCATTTTGCTAGGAGGTCAAATATAATACCACTCTTAGAACAGCTTTGTTTGCGAGGACGTAGAATCTTATATTGCTTAGAAAAGCTCAATTTTCCAGGAAAGGAAAAGCTGGTCTCTAGAACAGCTCGTTTTGCCAGGAAAGTCAAATTCATTATTTCTCTAGAACAGCTCTATTTGCTTGGACTGACACACCTCTAGAATACCTGTTTCCTAGAACACATCTGTTGGCTGCTTTTTAATTCGTCCTGTTTTAAAACTTGTTCAATGCTTCTGCCACTTAAAGAGTATCTGCGACTAGTAATCAGAGGATTCTCTCGACGAACGATCGATTTCGTAAGGTTTCTTTAAAAAAATATTTAAATCGATATCTCATCATTGGGCACACCTACAACCCTACACAAAATGCTTGAGACTTAAGCGGTTTTAGGCTCATTTCATGTTCCCTCCCTATTCGGTAGAAAATCGAAAATCCATAAAAGCAGAATGGGGCTAGGTGTTAACGGGAAACTCCGTCGAGTTATTGTTGTCACCCGTTCTGTATGATCACGGTAGCTTCAGTTCCAAAGTACCAAAGATCTTAAAGTCTTAAGTCAACTGTCAATCTGAAAACGTAAACTGAAAAAGTTTAACTAAGAGTTTCTTTATATACATAGACGCTTTTTCATTAGTATTGGAACTCATTTTGATTACTATGGCGCCTAGTCTCAGTATATTATGCGCGCACTTGTAGCCTACATTTTGAAGTAGCGCAATGAACATTCAAACTCTAGAATTTCCTGTTACATCACCATGGTTACACAAAGCAAAAGGAAATCTTCTTTGCTGGAAGGAAGTGAAGTTTGTAGCTGCTTGAGGAGACACGTTCAACACCTGCGTATAAAATGGTTACAACACACATTTCTTACCATCATATCACTTTATACACAATACTATATTTGTGAATTTTGTTTGTAAGGTCTTTGATTGTAAACCTGGAACTAAGTTTTGTTCCTGTATAGATTATCCGGGGATTTTGTCTTGGAGGTAACAATGATTTCAATATTATGATTAAAAAAATAGATAAAATAGAACCTAACCTGTGGTTGATAAACAAGCCAACAAGCAGCCAGCAAAAATTACAATACCACGAGACATCTTTACATGTACTAAAATATAAAAATATGAAAATGTTAAAATTTCTAATAAACCGATGTTTCTTTGATTTAAAGTTTTATGAACTCCTTCGGGATTTATTCAAATTTAAGAAACAAAGAATACAAGAGACTTTGTACACATTTAAAAGTTTTCATTGTTTTATGACAATACAACAAGAAAGTCCTTGCAAGGCACAAAAGGTGATATCG
The DNA here is from genome assembly GCA_027564595.1 of Bythotiara depressa. NCBI lineage: Eukaryota > Metazoa > Cnidaria > Hydrozoa > Anthoathecata > Bythotiaridae > Bythotiara > Bythotiara depressa. The sequence continues at coordinate 2,857 of JANTOQ010484793.1, read as the reverse complement.
CCAGGAATCATTGCCTCATACATTCATGTTATTACGATCTTAGAACAGCTTAAGGAGCCTTGTGATGAAGAGCACGTTTACTATTCATAAGTTTAAAGAATTAATACAATCTAAATTATTCATGTCTACCTTCAAGGCTTGGTTTACACGAACTAATTTTTTTTTCTACCTCATGAGCTCTGAGAGCTTTACAATCACGCACACACGTGCACACAAACACGCACACATTAGCATATCATGTTACCGTCATCGCTTGTGGTACGTAAAACCCTACAAACTGTAACCCTATCATGTCGGGATACACCTCTTGCTTATTGTAAATTTCTTAATAGTAACCGTTATAATTTTATGAATGATCAGGGGGACTTATAAACTTTGTCAACTTTAATTTTCCTTTTATTTCCAATTAGAAAGACACCCTGGAAAAAGTAAAACAGCAAAGAAATGAATGTAGATTTGAATAATTTCCGGGGACACACTAGTCTCACAGGGTTACACGATAACTATTTTCAGATCATTATTTTAAATCGACCAACCAGGGTCACTCGGCATAATGCCAGCACAATTGATCAGATTATTACTGATCAACTTGAACAAACAGCAGTTTTAAAAATCGGGATTATTCAGAATGATGTTAGCGATCATTTTGCAATATTTGTAATCTGTGATCAGGAGGTTACTTCAAATGGAAGAAACAAAAAACAAATTATTTATAAGCGACATATAACAGAGGAATCTACAAATAATATGTAACAAAAACTACAAAATGTAGACTGGGGTTTAATAAAAAATATTGAAAATCCAAATGAATCATACGACAATTTCAATAAATGCTTTAAAAATATATATAATGATACTTTTCCACTTAAAAGAATCGAAACTAAACGCAAAGACATATTAAGTCCTTGGATAACAGCGGGTATAAAAAAATCATGCAAACAGAAGCAAAGGCTTTATGAAAGATTTCTTAAGCACAAATCTGAAAAGAACTTGCAAAATTATAAAAACTGCAAGAAACTTTTTGAAACAATTAAGAAAAAATTTAAGTACAATTACTACAACTATGAATTGAATAAATACAAAAACGACATTAAAAAACTTGGAACGTAATGAAAGAAATAATAGGGAAATCTAAGATGCTATCCAGCAGTCTTTCTAAACAAATTATTGTTGACAGTATTACTAAAAAAAATCCTGTTGATATCGCCGAGGTATTCAACAATTTTTTCATAAATATTGGACCAGAGTTATCAGCTAAAATCCCCAATGTTCGAAAACACTTTGAGAAATATCTTGATAAAACAAATGCATCACTGGGCGTGGCTGAAATCACACATGAAGAATTTAAAACGGCATTTTTCTCTTTAACAATAAACAAAAGCACTGGGCATGATGAAGCAAGTTCAAATGTTGTTAAAAACATTTACGACGAGCAGAAAACTTACCTAATGCATATTTTTAACATATCTATCACTAAAGGAATCTTTCCAAATAAATTAAAAATTGCAAAACTCACACCTATTTTCAAGAGTGGAGATTCGACTATGTTAACAAATTACAGTCTTAAAACCCCTTAAGGTCTTAAATGTATCTCAAATAAATATATTACAGCACCTCTTACTCATGTTGAAAGTTAAAAACAGCCAAATACCAGATATACTTCAGGAAAGGTTTCACCCAATAAATCACAAGTATCCAACTGGCTACTCCAGAAACAATTACCAAGTGTCCCAATCCAAAGCAACGTATTTCTTCCGGCTTACTAGGAGAGGACCATATATATGGAACCATTTCCTCACAAACGAGGAAAAGGACATACCATGTCTGTTCAGCTTCAAAAATAAAATAAAAGCAAAACTTTTAAACACTGAAAACGATTTCTTATTTTACTAAAATCGAATTTTTAAATTCTAATTTAATCGTTGTAACGCTTCAATAAAACTCTGTTGAATTAGGTGCCTGGTGATAAGACTATAGTCTTCTGCGAGCCTCCTGTCTTCTTTATGTAAAGTGTTTTATATATAGCATTTATATTATAATATCCTATACATTGACAATGGGAACTTTCGGACGGAAAAACCTTCAGAGTTTTTTTTGTCCGAAGATTTTTCCGTCTGAAATTTGGCACTGTCCTTTTCCTTACTACAATAAATATATACGTATCTCCTCTATTTTATCTACCTCGGTTTTATAACACTTTTATAACATAATTTTTCATAACGAACATTCTGTTTGAGAAAAGAACAAAGTTAAAAGCATATTTCTGCATTCTTTTAAACCATTTCCCTTTGTTTCTTAAGACGAAGTTGAAACATATTGTTTGAAAAAATTTTCCGAACACTTTTCCACTTGAAAGAATGTGTCCGAATTTTTTCCGCCGAAATTGAAAACTGTTTTTCTGCCGAAATTATTCCTCCAAAACTTTTTCCGACGAAAACTGTTGACTACAGAAATAATGCTATAACAGATATTCTATATTATTGTTACTAACATATATCATGTATACATGAAGACGAAATATACACCATACTACTACTACTACTATACTAATAAATATAACAATTTATCACCATTACCCTATAATTTTTTTTTTTTCATTTTTTTTCATTTTTTCATTTTTTTATTTTTTTATTTATTACTATTATTTTTATGTTATTTTTTATTTTTACTTCATTACTTCATTTACTTTATTTACTTAATTTACTTAATTTACTTAATTTACTTAATTTACTCCATTTACTTTATTTACTTTATTTACTTTACTTACTTTATTTACTTTATTACTTTATTTACTTTATTTACTTTATTTACTTTATTTACTTTATTTACTTTATTTACTTTATTTACTTTATTTACT
>JANTOQ010484682.1:0-11307 GCA_027564595.1 Bythotiara depressa | reverse complement strand
TAGCGACCAATGTGTTTCGGAATTTGTCTTCCTGGCTTTTCTAAGAATCTTATCCCTTTCATTCATCAAAGATTTTATCTCCATTGACAACCACGGGCAAAATTGACCTTTTATTTGTTTTCGTTTTTGAGGAGCATGTCTATTAAATGTATCTGTTAGGATTTGTTTAAAAAACAGCCATGCACTGTTTACATTTTTTGACGTGTATATAGCTGGTCCCAATTTACAATTTTTAATTCTCCACACATCGTATCCTGGTTATATCTCGCGTAATTTTGACAAATAATATTTCTAGCCGCATACTTTTTATGGTTCATTTTTCTAACAATGCTGATCATGTCGTGGTCGCTAATGCTGGTGGGAATTACGTCATTCGTCGCGATAGTCGAGGAATTATTTGAGAAGACGATGTCAATTAGAGTTTTAGAATTACTTGTAATTCTCGTTGGTTTGTTGATAAGTTGTTCTAGTCCATACAACTCAAAAATCGTTTTAACGTCAGTATTATCATTTTTCTTAAGATAATTTACGTTCATATCTCCCATTATGATAACTTCTTTTGATTCGGCCATTACTGTTGAGAGCATATCGCTTATTAGGTCGTTAAAATTTGGTGGTAAGTAATCTGATCCAACCGGGGGTCGATATATAGATGCCAACATAAAACTTTTTGCGCATACACTCTAAATTTTCGTTCTCGAGATCTTCCATCCTCTGCCATTGAATGCTGTCATCTATATACATCCCGACTCCTCCAAAAGTTCCATTCTTTCGATTACGAGATTTAAAACTATACCCCAGAATTTCGTAAAGCTTTTCATTGTCATTATATGTATCGGTTTGTGTGTGCGTTTCGGATACCGTAATAATGTTTATTCCTTGATAATCATAAAAAAGCGTTTTAACATTATCAATACTTCCCAATAAACCTCTGACGTTTAGGTGAAATATTTTCAATTTTCACCCCCTTTTGATTTAGTAAACGGGACAGCTCAGGTATTTGTCAGTTTGTTCCTGGACCGGGACAAAGTTCAATATCACCGGATAATAACAATATTATACTGAAGTAAAAACTTCGACTTCCTGTTCTAAATCCAAAGCTTTTATGTTTTAACACCCATAAACTCGATAGCATATAACTTTCATCTTCTGACAACAACTCTCTACTGTTTAAGTATAACCCAATAGAATCAGATGAACAGAAACAACGCTTTTTAACTAGCATGCAAATAGATATTAAAACTATGAAACAGGTCACCTTAAACACGTACGTTCCAGGGGAAGTGTCAGATAATCTATGAGAATTATTAAATTTACTACATTGAGAAGCATTTAATTTAATTTATATATTTTACAAAAAATAAGATTCATTAAGATTGCACTGTCTTAATTAATCATTGGACCAAGTTTGAAGTCTGTATGGCTATTGCATGTTACTTTTCTAAATAATTTTAAAATTGTATCATGTAAACCGGTTATAAGAAAAAAAAATTGAAAAATTCTTGTGAACAAATTTGGAGGTACTTAGAGCACTCTAGAGTTCCTTGATAAAGCTTGAATTAAGTAATGGTAAGATCTCTGTTGATGTGTATGCAAAAGCCAACATAGCTTTCCATGTATACTGCCATTAACATGTTACCCTAAGAAAGGTATCAACAATATTCCTAAAGGTATTGCTATGTGTAAGATACAGAAGAATCTGTTATAGTCATGTAAAATATACTGCATGATCATCTGAATACCAGAACTGCTTAATAGCCAGAGTATACAATTCTGCTGTAGTACAAAAACAATTCAAAGACATCAAGGATATTCCAAGAAGTCAAACTAGACAAAAACACGTATGTACATTCCTACTACCTGAAGCTTATGAAAACACATACATTCCAACCTTGAAACTTATGAAAATGGGAGATTATTTAACATACATATATGTTTCTCACACGCCTGTAGGAACAATATTTCGATTGGAGGGTCCCAGAATTCCTAAAGGTAGAAAATTATTTGTTCTAGATTGCCTAAAAGGGCCACAAAACTGCATTATTTAGACCTTTTTAACTTAATGTAAAACATCAGATCTCCATTGCAGAGATTGTAGAATTGAATTTACTGAAATAACACACAAGATCATTGCACATTGCAAAAAGATCACGAAATGGGACATTCCGTAAAACATTTTGCTTTATAAAATGTTTTGTGGAATTTTTTTTCTGGGAAGGAGATTTTATTTATAACCGGGACAATGTGAGTTGGTCCTAATAACAGGAGACTCCTGCTGCTCAAACCGGGAGAGTTGGAACATATGAAAACAACAAAATAAGGTGGATTCTACGTACTAAGTTTGCTACTACTAACCTACTTCTAACCTAATCTCCCTGAGGAAATATCTGCTCATCCTTCACTCTGATCTTTCAAAAATTTAATAAGTCCTTCCTGACAATGCCAAATCTATAGTATACAAAAGAAGGTGTGATCTTAAAGAGATCACCATCTCTATACCCTTTAAAAGTTATACAGGAAAGAGCTACATATAGCAAGATTGCCAACTGTATCAAGTGTGATATATATGTAAGAAATACTTTATCTCCAACAATTTTGACACAAACTTTACATGAAAGAATTATTATATTAGAGGAGAACTTTATTTGTAATAGTTCCAATGTCATGTCATATCCTGTATTATGTTTTGTGGAGATCAAAATGTTGTTTGTGATGTCAAGTTAATAAGCAGATTTCACATTCTCACAAGTTATATTAAAGAAAGGGTTACTGCACTGTTTATTTATACATTTGTATATGACATATATACTTTTAAAAGGTTTTAAATTAGTAAATCTAAACTAAATCTTTTTGTGCAACTTTGTAAATTTGTATCTTAAAGCTCTATCTATTACACCATTTTTTTATTGCACTGTATTATATGATCTCTATTTATTGCACTTTTATTACAACTTAATAAAAATATTTTTTCATTAGAGATTTTAGCTTAAATGTTACTGCTATAAGATGTGTGCAACAAAGTATATGATTGGTTCAGGTGCTGTTTCACTGAAACATACAAGTCTTTATTTCTTAATAAAGATGTGAAGATTTTGGTTTTACATGTGTACTACTGCAAAGTTGTATTTACTTAACAAGTGGGCCTATTAGTATTTTAAGGTTGTGAATTTTTTTAATCAATTATCAGTTTTTTTGACTACTATATATGTATCAGAAAATTGTACGAGAAAAAACTACATACTGTATGTGTATATACATTTTGTGAAAAAGAACAGACAGAACACACTGTAAATTATTTAGCAATCAAGGTGTTCTAAGAGAGATACTTTATCTGGAATCCTGTCAAAATTATGTGTTCTATGAGAAAATATATATTTCCTGGCAAAATGGCTGTTCTAAGATAAATAATCCTGCTTCCTGGTAAATAGAAATGTTCCAGGGAAGCATAAATTATTTTCTGGATTTGCTCCAAGAATATTCTTCTTGACAGTTAACAACAACTATTTTCTTGGAAGGAACACCTATTTTCTTAGAACAGCTACCTGATGGAGTCAGTTATGTAGTGCATGTTAATCTTAAATTTTACATTACTTTCTAGAAGTAAATAAATGAACAGCAAGCCACAATAAAAAAGAAAACAGTGACAATGAGGAGGGCTGGTGGTAAGTGATTTTCCTTTCTTCAGATGGTTTATTATGATAAGCAGTATGGTCATGTGTGTTTATTATGTTTTCTTATGTATGTCTGGAATGGTACTTAAAAATATAATTATTATTTATAATTATTCAATTCAATTAGCCAGAAATATCTTCTTTGCTACACAGTCAAACCTGGAATAATAATAATGACCACTTTGCTCTATATATTGTAGTACTTCAAAGTATTACAAATTGTTTTTGAAAGGAACAATAGAAGGAGAATTTACTAGAGTGAGTATACAGTGGACCTTGCAGAAAAGCAAAATATTTAGAACATATATTATCAGGGCATAATCTAGACGTTTTTTGGTTTTGACTATCGAAGGCAATGCCCTTGTTTCTAAAAAGGTGATAATTTTAAAACAATCTAAAAGTTCCAAAACTGAGGAGAATTTTGGGGCTTATGGGGTGATGCTGCCATGGGGAATGATAAGAAGTGCCATTTTTACAAATAATGTACCCCTTTACCTCCTCGAAAAGGCATGCCCACATTCCTAGAATATGCTCTGATATGAATCTATATCTGATATGAATATATGTCTCTATCTATGAAATTATTTGACCTTAGATTTAGGGTGTAATACATTAGCCTTTTTAGGTCCAGTCCCTGATTTATTTATTTGTTGTAAATCTGGAACCACTGGAGATATTATGTTGATATTTTGTGAGAATTCCTATAATTTATTTTTGTAAGGATTGCTATAATTTATTTTTGTGAGAATTCCTATAATTTATTTTTGTAAGGATTGCTATAATTTATTTGTGCTTATAATATCAGATTATCATGATGTGTATTGAGTTTCCATTTTGTCAAGATGGGAGAAACAATTTTTGTTATAAATTTCCATGTGTTGTTTGAAAGTTTAGGAATCTAAATTATAAGGCTGCTGTGTGATTGTAAATATTGTAATCATGTATATTAGTTCAGTGGACATTTCACAATAAATTGTATCCATTGTGCTATAACTGCTGACATAAACAAAAATGGTGGCCTTCTTATTTGTTGCAATGTTATACTTAAATATTCCCTTCTGGACATTAAGCATGGCATATTCCAAACAGAAATAAGGGAGGGGTGTGGAAACCACCCCAGACCTACCTTATTATAGAAAATTAACATTGTGAAAAATGAATGCAAATGTCCCAGGAAATTAACACGGTGAGAGATGAGCAAAAGTGTTAAAATAATGCCAATTAAATTAACGCGAATTATGACTTGAGTAGTGGTTCGTTAGATCGAAAATTAACGAAAACATGAAATTTTTGAAAAAATCTGCTACATATATATAGGTGATACACACAAGATATGCAACAATATAAGAGTAGAAAAGTAATGCAATATTTCATATACTTAAGAAGCCTTAAAAAAAGGCCTGAATGCTTGTTTGTCTCTTACTCAATCACATTTACTCGATCGTTAATATTCGCGACAATGAAGGTATGCAACTGCCTTGTATGCTGAAGTTTACAGGACAGAAACATTTTGTAAATATTCTACGACAGCATTTGTGTATATTGTGAAAAAATAATAAAGGCCTTTTTGTATCAGCCAAAAATACTCTGGAAAACAAAAAAGTTTGTTAAATCAGGAGTTTTTTCTTTCTTGGTTCGTAAGATTGAAAGTTCGTTAAATCGGTATTTGTTAGATCGAGAGATTTCTATAAGAGTTTATTTAACTTAAAGTAAAACATCCAGAACTAGGGGATTTTAATTTTATTCATTAAATCGAAAAGTTTGTTATATCCGGTATTCGTTAGATTGAAAGTCTAGTATACGAATGGATAGTTTTACAAAAATAGAACAAATACAAACAAAAACGATCTTTAGAAAAATAAGAACAAAATATCAACCAATATCAACAAAATATCAACCAATCACTTTCATTCATACCATAGTCATAAGAAATTAAGTATGTTCATACGTTTGGATCAAGAGTTAGCAATTGACCAGCTCGACCGTCGTGCACAGCTTTTGCAATACCGGCAGCTTTACACCCTGCAAATATAAGCTTCTTTCCCTTTTCTGACTTAAAATAGTTGTATACGCCACAGATTACTTTTCCGTGCTTAGGTTTCAATGTTGACAACTTCAGGTCAATTTCTATTGTTGTCACATCTTTTTGAGGGTTTCTTATCAACTCATTCGTAATACGGTTTGTAAAGTATTCATTGAAGGCATGCTTCTCCATCTTTTTCATGGAACCATTTATAGTAGGACAAATGTGTCATATTCTTTGGTACAATGACACGTTCAATGTTCAGCTCTTCTACTTTTACCATGAATGGTATTTGTCGGCTGTGCTTTAAATACATCCCACAGGAGCAAGGTTTTTTGTGATTCATCAAGGCCCAGCCTTTTTTTAAGAGTCAGGGAAAGTTCGAGTTACGCCCTTCGAGTTACAAAAACTTTGAGTTATGCCCCTTGACGATGTCATCAATGACGTCATAACTCAGAGTTCATTAAACTTTTAGAGTACGTCGAGTTAACGTAGCTCGATTGATAATCAAAGTTAACGACGAATCGAGTTCCGGTCAGGGGCGTAACTCGAATGTTACTTAAAGTTGATGACACGCCGAGGTAGCAGTAAGGGCATAACGCGAGCGTTACATAAAGTTGATGACACGCCGAGTTACGTTCTTTCTTATAAATTCTATTGTTATTTTAAATTTTTAATGTTAATTAAATGTTGATTTACTATCAATCTTGGAAACTAAATTTGTGGACAAGGTGCTAATTTCACCTTTTGTATAATTGCTTTTAAGATCCTGGGTTGTTTCTATCTTTTTCCTCATTCTTTCCTATCACCATCCAAATCTAATATTTTCTAGAAGGAAGCTTGAAACTTAAAACTTCTAGAGTCAGTCATGGTTAACACATGTCTGGGCGTGTTTATTGTTACGATATGCATTTGAATGTCATTCTTTTGTTCTTGACCGGAGGACGTTTTTTCTTCTCACCAGAACTCAATCTCGTATTATAAGAGAACGACTGTTGTTTTGCCTTATACCACTTTAATGTGTCGTGTAACTAACGTTGCCTTTCTGTTCAACTACATCTACATTGTTAATGTTATACTGTATGCTATTAACAGTATAATATATAACTACACTAACATTATTTTTTTGATAATATCTTAGTTTAAACAACTTTATAGACCGACTATAGTATAATTTAACATTTTATTTAGAAGCTAACTATTCGTCGGTTGGGATTAAAAAGTAGGGCAGCCCCAATGGGGTACCTATTGGCGTGGTAGTAAAGTATAAAGACACGGTGGGAAGAAAAGTATTATTGAGAGGACTTATTCAACTCTCCTTCATATATAGCACGAAGTTGTACAGCGTGTGTATGCTTTCTCTATGCCAGTTATCTGCATTCTACACATAAATTTTTCCGGTAATAGGGGGGTATTAATGAACCACTTTTATCTTCGTAATCACGCTGACTGGAAATACACCAGAATGTGTAGTAATAATGCCAGTTCCTCTCTAGCGACATTGTGCGTCAGGGAATCATAATCCACTTATATCTTTGTAATCTCAAATAAACTATTCAAAATATGAAAGTTTTTCGTTAGTCCACAACCGCCTACTTATGTTAACAATGCCATTTCTCTGTAATACAGCATTGTACACATAAATTTTGACCACGTCAGGAGGTAATTATTTTCAATCAACCGTGATACTACTAACACTATAAAAACATTCTAACAATTTTTTAAACAAACATCAAAGGTTTTTTTATCCAATTTTTTTCTTTTTAATATTAAGTACCTGCCTGAAAATAAATAATTTGCATACTACTATAATAACCCCTGGTTAATGTATCAACAACAACAATCTCTTTCTCCAAAAAAGGAGTTCTGACAGAAAATTCTATGTGACACAAGGAAGTAAAATTATCCATTTTTATCTTTGTAATCAGAAAATATTCGTCACCTATTCTATACCCATTACCCCTGGTTAATGTAATGATGTTATTTTATATTTGACATCAGGGGGTAATTTTAGTCAGTTTTATCTATTTTTTATCAATTTTAGTTAACTGATTCTTGGTGCCTTAATCTTTAATTTAACAAATTTATTCAATGAAAATCTTTTAAACTTATTTTATTAAAACACGGTATAATTTATAAGAAAGAGGGTAACTCGGCTTGTCATCAACTTTAAGTAACGCTCGAGTTATGCCCATACTGCTAACTCGACGTGTCATCAATTTTGATTAACACTCGAGTTACGCCCCTGCTACTAACTCGATGTGTCATCAACTTTAAGTAACATTTGAGTTACGCCCCTGACCGTAACTCGATCCATTGTTACCTTTCATTAACGATCGAGTTACATTAACTCGACATACTCTAAATGTTTAGTAAACTTCGAGTTGTGACGTCATTGATGACGTCATCAAGGGGCATAACTGGAAGTTTTGTAACTCGAAGGGCATAATTCGAGGGGCATAACTCGAAGTTTCCCTTAATCTTTTTTTAACTTCGCTTATATATGGACAAATAATGTCATTTATTAAACATTTTTCATTGCTCCAAGGTTTCTCGTTGAAACTCAATGCAAAGCCTCCAAGAAATTCAATTGCAGGTAATGATCTGTTTGTCTTCCCGTTGTATATGAGTTGCATATAGGTAAAATTTCCCCATTTATCGACTCATTTAGCTTTGCTGTTATCCCTCTTTTATTGTTGCCTCCTTTTTTCGCGACATGTTTTGAATTTTTCTCTGTCATGGTGACGTTTTCTGTTGGCATATATTTTGATGGGGTTTGATCTAAATGATCAACTCATTCAGAATATTATATTTTACTACAGTGTGTGCGGTATCATGTAAAAACTGTGTCCGCGTTTTCAACCATAACGATTTGGTAACAGTAGGTAGCGAGGTTGTTACCATCCATCAAGTATAATTCATTTGTTTATAAAATGACTGTATCCAGCCATGTGTTATAGTGAAATTCAAATACTGGCCATACTTCACAAGATCACTTTTGATAAGTCCCATTAAAACACCCAAAATAATATGTTGATTGATAGTTCCACCTGCAGTTTGCATATGGGTAATGAATGTACAAAGCTTGGTATCTAATTCGTCTGGTAAATAAAGGGGTCGTCCCCTCTTTCAAGATATTACTATCTGTGGATCAGGTACATTTGTGTTAAGCTCAAAACTATATTTATTCAGCCAGCCATGAACAGTACTTTCCGTGAGACTTGGGAATTCAGTCTTATATCGTACGATGGCATTAGTCAAGCCACAATGATTAGCATACTTTGTAATTTCAATCTTATCCATTTCGCTATAAGTCACTATTTTACGTTTTGCACCGGTACTAACAAGTAACTGACCTGTGATATTGCTAAACTCTTCATTTGAAACACCGGCAACCCCACAATTTAGAATTACTACATCTGTCACTGCAGCTTTTTTAGTTAGACATCACGCTGCTATCAAGTAGATTTTATGTAAAACATTTTCAAGACAATTTAGTTCAATTATTTTTATTTGAAAGTAAGTCACGTTCCATTGAATTATTCATTTGAAAAAAATTTGAATTCAAATTATGTATTTAAGAGAACCAAGTGCAGTAAACATGAAATAGCATCTGCAAATGACGACTGAATCTTTTAATTTTACTACTGGTTTGCATGGTTTTCATGTTTATCGTGCAACTTGGAAACCATCACTTCAACAATCTTTTATGTTAAATAGGGAAAGAAACAATAATCATGACTGCTTTGCTGTCGCAGGTATGACAAAATTGCCAGGGACTTTATCTCTATCTGTTGTTGGTCACATACCTCGCGGACCGAGTCGTTATTTTTGGTATGCGATTGAACATGGTGCCAGCATCCAAGTTAAGGTTGTATTCACAATGACGCAAAGTATCTCCATTAGTTCATGGTGGCCTGGAAATACTGTATTCTGTCAAAGTTTTGTTGAGTGATATAGATTGTTTAGATAATTTGAAAACAAAAGTAGACAGCGTTGCTTACTTGATTGATGTTGCCTACATCGATGAGTCAAAGGAAATCCTGCAAGAAATTCTGGCAGATATCAATGAAGTGATGCAAAACATTCAGATGGTGATCAAGATGATGAAATTGCAGTTGAAGATGAAGAAATTATTGAATATGATTATAAAAATGATAAAAAAAAAAAAAAATTCTTTTTTTAAAAAGTTTGATCTTGCATCACTTAAATAACGTCTTTGAAATTAGCATGCAACTTTATTATGGTAGTAAAAATTAACGCCAAAAGGTAATTAAGGTAGTTTTTGTAAACTGTGTTGTAGAAATGTAAAGTGAATTTTCTCAATCATTCAAAAGAATATCCTTTCCTGGATGGAAATTGACCTTTTCGAGATACTTATAAACCTTTTATCTTCTATATCTCAAAGGTTATGCACAGCCTGTGGCTCAGAATAGTTACCAGATGTTAGAAGAAGAGAATGAGCGTAAGATGAGCACTCTATCAAATAAAGTCCAAGAATTAAAAAGTGTAAGTCTTATTTGTATTGGTCCTGATGAAAAAGTTACACAGTACATGTAGTATTACAGTATATATAGAAAGTTCACATTTATAATTGCTGGCAGGAAAATGAATTTTTTGTTGACACATGCATCAGTATTACAGTATATACAGAAAGTTCACATTTATAATTGCTGCCAGGAAAATGAATTTTTTGTTGACACATGCATCCGTAATATTGGAAATTGAAATTGATGTTGCTTAATGGAACATACCATTAAATATTTTTATTTTTGTAAGGATACATATAACGTTATGTTTTCCAAACTTGTTGCTACAATGGAAGTTATGCCTATAATTAATTTTGGGACATCATTTTATTATTGGTGCCAACATGAATTTTGTGGGTTTTTATAGGAAAAGCAATGGATGAAATTATAGTTCATATTGGTGACACAAGTAATACCTTCCATCTATTTCATGATTTTTTGACCTACATAGGTAACATCACAAAGTGCTCACTTTCTCCCTCAAAATTAAGAAGGAAACGAAGAGTCGAAAGAAAAACAGAAAAGGTAGCTGGGACTCTTGGCTTGTAGATTTAATAAACTGCATTTTATTGTGTTTAGTTGTCTATTGACATTGGACAGGAAGTAAAGTATCAAAACAAGATGTTGAATGAAATGGTGAGCATTATGTATAGATACTTTCTACTTATTAAAAATTGAAATGAAGTAAAAATAGTTGTTTGTTTATATTCTTTTTTGTTCATTTTTCTATTCATATCTGTAACATGTAAATTGTTGTGAGAAAGTTGAAATGTGTGTATAGAAAAATAGGTGTTCTTTTATAACACCTACATATTATACTTGCATCACAATCTTCTAATGTATAATGTAGTCAATGCGTGTAAGCTAACAATTTTAATTCCCTCTTCGGAGTAAATGGCTCCTGGTAAGTTCACATCGAGAGTACATTATGTTAAGCATACTGTATACACTCGCTACACATGTTCAGTATTATGAATATATCTCCTTTTCTTCAAAAAATTTACGCTTAAAAGTATATATTTTCTAAATCCTGTTTTATTCCTCTACCTAATGGTATGACTCATTTTTCCTGGATTTATTTTGG
>JANTOQ010484237.1:0-20575 GCA_027564595.1 Bythotiara depressa | reverse complement strand
GACAAAAACATTAAATCCTAAAATTAAATTATTGATAGAGCTGCTGCCAATGAACCAAATCTACATATATAAACCTGATGCAGACTCACAAGATCTGAAATATAGTTGATAATAAACTATGCGATTTTAACAAATGTTTATAAAATATTAACTCAACACACATGGCCACAGTTAGGTAATTGTTCGTTCAGCATGACAAATATATTTAAAACTCCAATGCGGGATGCGGCCATTATACAATATTTTCTATTTTCTGGAAGTAATAATGTTAATGCGAATCTTAGTCAATGCACTGGCGACACTTAATCAACTTTTAAATTGTGATTTCGTATGATTAACTAATGTTGTCTTCTTATGTTTTATTTCTTCTTGCATATATAGGTAGTCTTGTTTCGTACATCAAAACACGTGCGTATTGTACAACCTACCACCACCGGCATAGACTAATGAACATTACTACCATTATGATTTTATTTTATTGCCTTTGAACTTGATTGATTGATTGATTGATTAATCTTTTGCAACCTCTCCTTCATAGATTCTAACTAAGACCTTGATTTGATTTGTGTGTTCTAATTTTTAAGCAATGAGCGAGACAACACTGGTTATATTTTCTTCGATATTATGTACAAACGAAGTGTCTGTATTAATGAGACAAGAATAAGACAAGAAACTAAGTGTGGGGTGACTTGACATCTTCATCACAAAGATAATCTTACGGAAGGAAAATATGATTTAAAGTACCGACAATGAAGGTGTACACCAAAACACAAGACTAATGCGAGCATTATGTTTGGCGGGGCTTGAAATCAGACCTTAAACTAAGGTCTTAAAAAAGACTTGTGAGTCTGGGGATGTTAAAAGAATCTCGTCAAATTAATTCACGAAAGTCTGAATAAAATTCATTTTGATAACCGCCTGTTGTGAACTGTCATGAATGAGACTTTTAAGGCCACTGCTACGATTTCCTATCTTAAAAAAAGCTACAGTAAGTAACTTGATCTATTTACTAGCTTTAAAAATAAAGTTGACCTGGCTTTTTCTTTTTTATTCACTTCAAGACAAGCCCTGCAATAAATAGGAACTGCAAAAAAACATTGTATGAATGAAATGTTAAATACAGATGTTATTTCGAACAAACATAAATCTGAACAAAATATAAAAATGCATAGAGCACTGAATGGTATCAATGAAATTGGTAAATAGTGGAACAGTCAATGGTAGATAGTAGAACAGTGAAGAGTACATAATAGAATAGTGAAATAGGAAATCAGTAGAACAGTGAATGGTATATAGTAAACATTGAAATGTAAATAGTAAATCAGTGAATAGTAAATTGTAGAAAATTGAAATGTTGTCTCTTTTCCGATTCTGCTTCGTAAACCCGGACGGCTTCCGCACCAAAGCTACCAAATGTTGCTATGGGATTGCGCCTAGGACCAACTAATACTTTTTATACTTTTTTATGTGTTGTTATGAGAAATGGTAACGATTTCTATGCAGAATGTAAACCTTAATTTCTTCTTTATGTTAATACATATGTCTAATTCCACTCTCCTGTACATGTCATTCAATTTCTTAATACTAATAACGCTCGTCATGACAGCAATCGATTTACGTAGGAGAGTTCAATGATCATTTGTTCAGTTATTATTGACACTACACATTTTATGCAGGAACCAATATATAAATGTGAACAATTTGTAAAGAAAACGAAGAATTATTTAATTGCCAGCGCTTTGCTTAGAATTGTATGGTTCTTTTTATCTTCATATGAAAGAAATTACAATACTTACACGTTTTATTAGAACAGAAATATATTAATAAAACGAAGGCATATACAGGAAGATTTCGCTAAAAAGAAAGAGAGAGAGTGAAAAAATGTGAATGGAATAAAGGAAACAAATCATTAGAATAAGCAATAAAGAAGCTCTTCACCCAAATAATTTATTTTTTAAATAATCATTTATTCACCCACTGAAATATGTTAAAACTGTTTAAAAGATTATGCTCGCTCCTGTAATTGTAGGCCACCTGCGTGGCAAATTACCATAACTATTTCAGTAATTCTAGATACGACCATTTCCCCCTACTATTAAAAGCACAGTACGAAGTTCTGCAGCACACGTCTGAGTATCTTTTTATTATACGCAGTACTTTAACGCCAATACATTGTAAGAATCTCGTATTGATTATTAAGTTTGGTGACGTACATACAATCACTGAAAGTACATTCGATGTATTTTTATATTGGGCATTTTATTAACCAGATAGTTGGATATACTTGGAGGTCATGTTTTTTCTCCGAAAAGGAACTAATAATTCTAGTGTATAAACCACATTATCATGAACTATGACGATATCTGATCTATTATAATTAAATAACGTAGCCGGCGGGTTCTGAAATCTTTCTCAACGTCAGCATATAATAAAATCAACAACGTATTTAATATGAAGGACTATATTATACCAGACTGAATTGTGTCTCCATTTTAAACTTTTGTGATAATGAGCCTCTATGATGGTGATCATTCACTATCTCAATCCTACGTAGGATAATGATATATAACACTTTAGACTGAGGGTACTCTGCGCGCATTCATTGTTAGGTCAAGCAGTTATATATTGTACATTCGTACCCTTGAATATATGACTTATAACACGCTCTCAGTATCTATGCGTGTACATGCGCTGGTAACGCCCTCAAGAGCACACATTCACGGATCATATCGCATCTCTTCACATAAAGGAGGTGTTGTATGATCCTTAAGGGTTGTTGTTTCCACAGAACTGGAAAGAATCGCACGTGGATGTAGATGGCATTTTCTCGTTGCCCAAATCTTATGTTAAGTTAAGTTACGTTAAGATGAGTTAATCTCTTTCTTGTCGGAGTTAGATTTCCGCATTGAGATATTTCTAACCCTATAATATTTTCATCAGCTGGCGATATCCGCAAAGTCTTCCTGCGTGCACCATTTTGAGAATAATTTCAAAAGAAGCTGATCATCATTGGGAAAGGACGTCATAATGGGTGTATTATCCACAAATTGAAAGAAATATTTGGACGATTTAGAATGAATTAAAACATAACCTAAACATTTTATTTGTTATTTTTTATTGCGATCATTAAGGTGAAGGATACTAGAACATTTAAAGTCAAAATTTTACTAAATCCTTTTTTCATATAATCCTACAGATTGATATATAAGGAATATTTTCTTTCGTTCGTTTCTCTCTGAACATTTGCAGCATAGGCTGCAAGAATCGAGAAAGCACGAAACCCAATGGGAACATCAGACCGAAATGGATTAAGCCAATATCAGATGAGATGGGATTGATTGCTTAACTGTAAAGCTATAGTGTGGAAGTTGAATTTATATAAAGTAAAAACCTTAAGTGCTTGCTAGCCATAATGACTGGAACGCATAAAGGATTAAAGAAAATAAAGAGAGAATGTGAATGAGATTAACGCTTCAATTACCTCCTTCCATGGAGGCACACACAAAACAGCCCAGCTCCCTGCGATACCCCGGAGCGTGTGGACCGCCCCACCATCAAATCACAATAATATATTGTGATTTTGATAACGGAGCAGCCAACCAGCCCCGAAATTCCGCCGATAAATAAACTGCTCCAAAATTCACGACCCTCAAAAGAAGCAATCGAAACCATATTAAAATCATTCACTCGAGATGACACTAAAAGTAACGGGCAGAAGTAATTAAAATAAGAAAGCCTTATGAAACCAGAGACCTGGCGAGGGCTTTGTCTTTATAAAACTTTCTTGCTACGGATACAAAAAGTGATTTGCTTATACTTTGGCGTATAGCTTGAGGTAAATCGTTGAAAACCAATGCTTGACTTTGAAACGTGTTCGGTTCAGCGTGTTGAACCGAATGCATTCCTTGTGGAGCCGCGGAATTCATAAGTAAACAACTGGAACATTGGCTGTCAATGATTTGATAAATAAGTCTTAAGGATCTTGATGGCACTATGACTGAAATTCATCGATATAATTTTTTTCAGTAAAACCTCGTGATCAATGGTGTCGCATGCTTTCGAGTATGGTATTAATACTGACAAAGTAATTTCATTTACTTTCAACGAATTCTTGATGTCATTATGAAAAACTGAAGATGTGTTTCAAAATGTTAAAGTATCCTTAAGATGATAAAATTGTAATATTCTGTGCTCAATTGGATAGGACGTGTAACAAAGGTTGTCGTCAACTGGTATTTTATAATCTTGTAAAGGTTAATTACAATTGAACATTTTTATATATATGATCCAGCATGTGGCGGAAGCGTAAGAGTTTTTCAATAAAAAGTTATTTACTTCAAAATAATGCATTCCTCAGGTCAATTAAGCTAACAACTAATTTTATTTGTGTATTTCTAGCATTGCTTATTAAATACGTTAGCGACTCAGTGTGTTCTCCTGTATATAGGCATTTTGTGTTAAAAGTGTTATTAGTAGTATCTATGGAAACGGAATACAAAATGCTTATGTTTTCACTGTACGCTTTACTACTTACAGAATATATACCTCAAAGAAGTTTAGTTGCAATAATGTCAGTTCATTTCATATGTGTATTGGACGCAGATACTTGTTTGATATAGGAAGAAAAGACTTGCAGAAAATCTGAAATGGCTGCTAAAGTTATTTTATTTTTGGTACCGATTTTAATGTTATGCCTACCCGGTATGTTGTTGTACTTATATTTTCCACTCTGTAAAACACACGTCAGTGTGACCATTAAATTAACAGTTTTTGTCAATATGGTAACCCGTCAACCGTTAATGTAATCCAAATTATTAGACAATTGTTATCATAACCCTTATCTTCTATCTGCTTTGACAGGGCTATATTTGGAACATCATATATCTTTTTACAAGGGTATGACCTACGTATATTCCGAAAATGTGCACAATCTTCTTTAACATTTAGCCGTATGACCATATTAATTTTCGCTTTTAATTTATTTTACTTACAATATCAGCCAATCCAAAGAAAGTAGTTTTATTAGATTTTGTAAATGATAGTTAACACGTTAACAGTTTTCTCGTATGTCTAGCGTAACACAATACAAACGAACCACTAACGAGAAAAAGTATAGTGCATAAATGACCTACGTTTTTTAATGTATAAACTATTGACAATAGGAAGACCTAGTTTATAACGGACAGTAGAAAACGCCTAAAAATACGCGGACCAACGAGTTAAAATTTATTTAGGAGAGTATTAAGAGAAACGTTAGCACTTTTCCATTTACCAGGATATATCATTTTCAAAAATGAACTTTAACAACAGAGTGAGAGCTTTGAAATCAGCCAATGGAGTGGTGTCCTGCTGGCAAAATGAGCTGTTCTGAACTCAAAGTTTTCCTTTGCTGTTTTACGAAAGAAATGCCTTTTTCCTGGTAGCTTGAGCTGTCCTATGAGTTGCTAATTTTCAGACTTGCTGGGAAAATGAACTGTTCTAAGAGAAACTACCTCGTTTCCTAGGGAAAAATAGATTTTCTAAGAGAAAATGTCCATTCTTCCTTGGAAAATAGGTATTTTAAGAGAAATAGGAACGCTTCCTGGGAAAAAGAGGTGTTCTATGGAAACCTCAATTATCCTTTTCACTTGATTCAATATCGTACATCCTGGTAGTTAATAACACTTGTTTTCTTAGAAAAGCTCTGCTGGCTGCTTCTGGCTCCTGATCACAAATTTTGATCACACTAATTCTGTCCCATCGATGAGCCTTTTTTATGATTTAGAGATCGTATAATTGATAGAATACTAGTCGCATGTATATTTAGTTCATTCAATGAAGAATTGATCTTACGAGTAAATGAACTTAGGCATGTGTTTATGTGTACACTGATTAGCAACGTAATTACAAAACCACTTCGTTTTTTCATGAATGTCCAATACAAATTCACCATCACAATTAATAGGTGGTAGATAGGAATCTTAACTAGAAGTTGTTAGAAATTTATTAATTTATTGCGAAGGTCAAAATAATATTTGTTTTGTTTTGTTAATCTTTACTAAGGAAGTAAATGTCATAGTTACATCTCAATTCCTGTGTTGCTTTCACAATGGAGTAGTTCGTTGAGATATATATATATATATATATTTATAGTCAGAAAACGTCTCTACGACTACGTAGGAGTTCCTTTGCAGTTAGTAGCTTATTATTAATCTCTTTTTAATTTATTGTATTGCATCTATCTATAAAAATCAAAACCATTTTCATATCCATCAATCACGTTTAGAGTATATTAATCAAATTTCCTAAGTGAGATTCTAATAAGTATTATATCACGATATTCTTAAATAGTTTTTAAATAATTATACCACACTTCATTGTGTTATAACTAAGCAAATGCAAGGCTCCTGTCAATCATCTTTAGAAAAGAAATTTATCCGATCAAAATTTTTAAACTAAATTATGATTGGTTCTTCTTTTTTTTGTTTTTTGAAATTTTGTAGAATGATCTCTTTAAATAATTGTATTATTGATTTCAAGTTTAGGTAAGAGTAAAGGAATAGTTTCACTTTTACTAAGTTTATGAAAACGTGTATATTTCGTCTTATCACAATTTATGGATAGTTTATTACAAGCGAACCATTCACCACTCTCTTCACTCTAATTCCTCATTTGCTATTTTAAATAAAGTTTTAATATTAGAATGCGAGAAGAAGAGATTTGTGTAGTCAGCAAACATTATTGGATCTAATATTCTAGAAACATTTTTTAAATCATTAACATAAATTAAGAATAGTAGAGGACCTGAAATAGAGCCTTGTGGCAAATCACATTTAGTATTAACACTTCAGTGCAGGTTTTGACATCTCATAAAACATACTGTCTTCTATTAGTTCAGTAACTTTTGAACCAATATAAATTTTCGCCTTGAATTCCATAAATGTTTAATTTCTTTAGTAATATGTCATGGTTAACCGTGTCAAATGCTTTCGATAAATCAATAAAAATATCCAGGGTATATTTATTGTGTTGAAACGATTTACATATTAGATCAACTAATTGTACTATGGCGTAGCCAAACCGAACAAAGCGAGACGACATTTTTTACGAACTAAAAAATGGGGAAAAATAACAAATTATTTAAAAGTGAAACGGGAGCATATAAGCAAGTGGATTTTCATGATTTTGTGTATATTTTATTAATGTGTTTTAACTATTTATATTTATATGTACTTTTATTTTGTTAATTTGTTTTTGGCCTTATTCTCAGAATCAGGTTTTTCGCACGCCAGCCAAAATATCTCAAAGACCGATCAAGTTTTTTAATTTCAGGAGTTGTTCGTTGCAATAGACACTGTGATATTTTTTTAAATTTGTTTTTAATTCATGCCAGAGAAACCGCAACGAATTTTGTTCATGACCTTTGACCTTCAGATAAAAATCTCGTGGTACATTAGGAAGAATCCTTCCCGTTCAAGTCATAGTTTTACCTAAACTCCTAAAAATATTATCGAGTAATTATTAGTGTATCTTGAAATTTTTTGGCCGGCGCAAACACACATTGTTTAGCCATTTTATGCCTTTTGTACTGGTTACCATTTTGATTTTTTTTTTACGTTTTTTGTTTTATTATTTTATATGCTACTAACCTAAACTCATTTAGTCTATTAATTTTTTAAATAAAAATTAGGGGGATTACGCCTTAACCTTTCATTCTTTTAAGTCACAGTATAGACATGTTAGAGCACGTACTATGAACATGCGTGTAACTAAAAACTTTAGATATAATTTATTCAACATCTGTACAACATCTTATTCTATTAATTTCAGGAATTTCTTTTTACTTCAATCGTGGTATAAGTCTGTTATATCACGGTTTCTCGACACCCGTCGAATTAAAATTACAAAAGGTGAAGCACGAATGATTGCCACCCGGCTCTGCCTCGTGTCAATCATTCGAGTTGTGCAATTTCCGTTAGACGAGTCTTGAAACGGTGATCTAACTAATACATATAATTCAATATGTGCTTTCAGAAACAAGTTAACTAGTACACCAACCAGCTTATGCTGAAGAGATAAAGGAAAAGGTAAGATTTCATGTAACAAAAATATTTTGTTTTATTAAAATAACAAAACATCTGATAAATATAAACTGCTTTACTTACGTTTATATAAATAAAAATATTCAGCCTACATTAGTTCCAATAAAAGTTTCTGTTTTGTGAAATTTATCCTTAACCGGTTATTGTAGAATTGTTCTTCTTCATAAACATATTGTTTGTGTTCACAGATAGTAGCGGTGCGGTCTTTCCACGATTAAAACATGGATTATTTGTTGTCCCAACGTCATTTCCCGTTTACAATCATGAACAATAAATTTATCAAGATGGGTTTTTATGAGTTGGAACTTTTTACTAGTTACTAATTACTAGTTACTACTTACTTTTTACTAGTTACTAGTTACTTTTTGCTAGTTTCATAAGCTTTCTAAATTTTCTATCTTACACACAGAGTGTATGTGACTTTCAAGTACCCAGCGCTTCTTGTTATAAATTCAACATATCCTCGCGAAAAAATATAATATATAAAGCCCGTAAATATTATGATAATCATAATATTTAAAAATCGAATCGGGTCAAAGTCGGAATCGGAAATATGCCCTAACACTGACCTTAACCCATAACCGAAATATAAATCATTGAAAAATATTATGCTAGCTGCTATAAAAGTTATTCCGTTATCCGATAAAATTGTTTTTGGAAGTCCGTGTCGAGAAACCTTGCAATAAGAAATGCGTCGCTGTTGAATGAGAACGAGATTTCCAGGCGCATAAGTATCTCTTAGCTCTCACTTTTCCACGTCTTTGTTTAGTTTGAAAAAGTCGGAAATAATCAACACCGGTACGTTCGTATGTACGCATTGAAGCTGTTACTATTGGTTTTGATAACGGTGTCATTTTTTTCCTGCGACGACATTTGGTACATTCTTTTCCCAAGAAGCGTATTTATACTTATGCTGCAACAATCCCATAGCGAGTCGATAAAGCTGGCAGGGTTTGATTTGTTTAACAACATGTTTTGTTCTCCAATTTAATTAGGTAGTATGATTATATTATATTATAGGGTAGTGTATCAGCATACTGCAAACACAAATCACATCTAATCAATCCATCTTCATCTATTCTTGGTGTCAGTGGAAGCAATGTACTACTTTTATTCCTCGTGTGGGTAAATTTTCTGGGTCGGGAAAATTTATAATACGATTTTGAATCGACCATAAATCATTCATAATCTCGGTCCAGATGTTTCCTGACTGCCGTAACGTTTTAAACGTTTATGCTCTTATATGCAGACATATTTTGGTTCTTCTTAATTCTAATCTCAGGATGTCGATTGTCGTCAGTGGTGCTACTCTGGATATTTAGGCTATAAGGTTGACTGTTATTGATCCATTTTCAAATACATATTGTGTGTAGGTAACCACTGCAAACGAATCTCGAGAAGCATCTATAAAAGTGTAATAAAACAAAACATTTCTTAATGCAGCTTGAATGAATGTTTAGCGTAAGAACGAAAGTATTTTACATATTTTATCTGACTGCTTTAACCGCTATAGATATAAAAACCATAATAACTGTATGTCATCATCAAGGTCATCCAGATTGTATCCGTAGTGGATGTAAATATTTTAAAATATAATCCAGTCCAGGAATATCTCAGAAATGTAAGAACTTATTACATGGCCCTGACGGACAAAAACGGATAATAATGAAATAAATCCAAAAGTATTCTATTGTCATGTACTCAAAAAATATTCTCTTTTATACACGTGGACTTACAAGTACGTTTTTCGAAATTGGAAGGGACCAGTGATATAGTTCTAAAAAACCTAGGAGTTAAAAACATTGAGGATTTCCCATGAAAGTTTCATTAATGATAATGTTCTAATAACGGGGTTTCTACGACAAAATAGCAAATTAACGAATATTTATATGATTATTTTCTGGGGACAACATTTGAGTATTAAAGGAATGCGTGTTTAAACTTAGTCGCAGCTTTTCATAACGATCGAATTGTGTACTTTTTGTTTATATCCAAATCCCGCTTATTAATTTTCCTGATCTGTATTTCTCTGTCGTACTTTGGCGCGAGCGTTTTGTCGGCGGAAGTTAAAATGCTCATTTCTTCTAGCTTCGGACAAAACTTTTTAATTTCCCTTTGTTAAGAACTTTGTGAACAATTTCCAGGTTGGGTACTCCATCCCGCGTTTATTAGATTCGACTGAATTTTCCACCGCACTCCTTCCCACTAATGTCTATTATGGACTTAATAGTATATATATCTTTCTTGGGATCTAGGATTTCTTATATATTAATAAGTGAACTCGAATCAAGTCAGTGCTTTTTGTCGAAAATGGCTAGCATTATAATTCATTATATATCTCTTTCCCCCATTATAGGTGATATTTATCAGACATGCTATTGTGCAATATGTGATTTAAACACGAGAAAGGACGGAGGTATCAAGTGTGGTTTAGACATATATTTTAAATCTCTTCAATATGTAGGAAATCTCTACGCTGGATCATTGCAGTTCATATTCAGACATTTTCTTTCCTGTTTGAGTTTCCAATAATTCGCCTAGCTATATATTGCGACAAACAACCAAGATAACCATGTTATATATAAATTAAGTATTTAAAGA
Source organism: Bythotiara depressa (assembly GCA_027564595.1). Lineage (NCBI taxonomy): Eukaryota > Metazoa > Cnidaria > Hydrozoa > Anthoathecata > Bythotiaridae > Bythotiara > Bythotiara depressa. The sequence continues at coordinate 9,893 of JANTOQ010484237.1, read as the reverse complement.
GCTACAAATTTAAGGTTCTCTTGACCGCTGATAGACCCCTGTTTGACTGTGGCCAACTTAGGGGCCTGCGGTCTAATAAAACAAGCACCTAAGTAAAGTATTGTCTACCCAATTCTCACATTCAGTATAAAGTAAAGGTGAAACCACAAAACCGCCCTTAATCGCATACATTTCAAATATTTAACGAGGCATTAAGGGGATTACATATAGCACCAATATGAAAAGGAGATGTTTGTATCATTGTGGCTTGTTTATGTTCTCCCAACAATATTCCAAATTATATACCACGATTTATTCTGTAGTCATGGCCGTAATATAACCTTATTTTCTAATTACTACATTCAAACATTATTAATATTGAATTCTTGCTTTTGTAATTTACATGCTCGCAAAAAGTAAAACGAAATAGCCTGCCATAGTTATTTACTCCATTCCTCCTTCCTGGATATGTTTACGTACTACAAAATTGCCTAATCATGTGGAGGCGAATCTTTTCTGATGTTGTTTAATACGTGAACATATAAATAATTATATCAGTATGCCTTATTTCTCATCTTAGCAACTGCGACTCCCGGTGATTGCAATTTTGAACAAAATAATTGTGGATGGCATACAGATACAACCGGTATCTGGGATATTTCAAGCAACACTCCAACGCCATCCACAGGTCCTATTAAAGATCATACTACAGGTATTTAATCAACTTATGAGAGTAAAAAGATTAATATTAATAATATACATACAGCATGAGAAATGATTTAATTTCCTTTGATATGCGTTACGATAATCCTAGCATACATATTTTCATTTTATTAACTGTCCGATATAGGAAATAAAGCCTTTTGACTGGCTGAAAAGGCCTTAATAGCCATTTATGGAAACAAATAAAATAATTTTTAAGCATCCAAGCAAGAACAACAAAGTTTCAATCCTAAAGAGTACGAAACTGGCGGACTTAGTTTTTCCGTTCACATCTATGAGTTCTTCACAAGCAGAATACCAGCATGTAATAAGAATGATGTCTCAACATTCTTGAAAACGATTAAACAAGAACAATATCTGGTATTTTGAACGTAGACTTAGTAAATTGCTGAAGAATGCATCTTGGGTCATTCGGCTGGTAGTTCATCTAAGTTTGCTAACAGCATAGCTTGAAAAATGTATATACGTTGCTGAATAACGATGTATGTATGATCTATCAACTGATACACGTTTCACAAGTGTTCATAAAAACATGGACTTGCATTCATTTTTTGTTGACTCTTCTTTGAAAGGGACGATACATTTTTGTGCATGTTCTGTTCAAGTATAAGTTCGAAGTTATAAATATGGTCATTGTAAACTAATGATTTGTATTAATCGTTTGAATATGCTACATGAAGGTCGATCCTTTATTTTTTTTGCCTGCATTCCACGAGCTATAGCCAGTTAATAAATACAATAATGACTTTTTGGTACATTCTTTACTAAAAAAATCGCACTCGGTCATCGTAACGCCCTTGCAATTTCGGGCGTCACTTAGACCTAGGGCGATATTTCCTGGTAAGGAATGTACCAAACAATTATTATTGTATTAATATTAACTGGTAAAATTTAATTCAGGGTTACTTATTATAAAGAATTATAATTGTATTTCAGGTCATGGTAAATTTCTATACTTTGAAGCTAGTGATCTAACCGCCGGTGAAAAAGCTGCCATCATTTCCAATGCGAAAAATCCCGGTAATCATGTTAATCAATGCGTATCATTTTATCTCTCCATGTATACAATGTTTCAAGAACATATGGGTTCTTTAGACGTATCGTTATGGCAATACCCTTGTCACACCCTTACACATGTTTACCATCAAAGTGGAGTACTGACATCGAATAACACGCACTGGGAACAGATCAACCTAGATGTGAAAGTTACTGCCAAACAGTCATTTGCTGTATGCGTGATAATTTGTTTACAATTATTGTTAAATGAGTACAGACCAATCGTGGTTCTTACCGATACTGAAAACGATCATAATATTAGTGAATAATAATAAAAAAGTGCTAATCTAATTAAATAATGCTAAGATGGCTTTGCAACAAAATTAATTAATCCACATTTAGGATCCAAAGCTTATCGGACTATATTTCACAAATTTATTAATAAATAAGAAGTTTCCTTTTAATTCCACGTATTTTAGTTAATAATTAATTTTATTACGGATCATTGCGATTATGTGATTATTGATTTTCTGTGGTTTTTATTACAATTAAAGTCATTAAACACTTCTAGACGTTTCCCACAGGTTAAATGCATTTTATTCATTTTCTACCGCGTAAGAACCCAAATATATGGCAATAATTGTACAGATTGTGGTTACTTTGCTTGGCTCAATTTGTAATTTATTTACAACTACGCCACAATATATAAATTTAATAGTTAATTTGTGATAATCTATTTTCAGATATTTTTTCGTGCAACGAGAGGTTCTGGATATAGCTCTGACATTGCAATTGATGATGTAACATTTACTGATGGTAAATGTTCTACTCGAGGTGAGACAAGGCATTAATGTTTATTTAAAATATATTCTGATCCACTGTGTCGTCATTCAGTTGTTGCGATCCTCTCAAATACACTCAGTTATATAGTCACATTTACCTCTAGTGTTAACCTTATGTAGGCTGTTTTATTTCCATTTCAAAGTAATTCTAGTTTTGCGTCAAGGGAGCGTATTAAAGGGCAACTAACATTTAAAAATAAGTTTGCTTATTGTAGCTTACAAACCATATAGCCTCTGTATACATCATATATATAATTTTTAATGTCAATATCTTTGTTTACACCTTATAATTTAATGTTTTTAACACAAAAATGAGAAAATCCTTGTCAGGTGATCTTGACAAAAGGTCAATTACAGCAAAAATATAAATAATATTTTAATAAACTTTTGAGAAAATGTAGATAATACATAAAAATTAAAAGTCACAAAATTTAGGAGATGCTCATGTAGGCAACACAAAGTAATGAATAAAATAACTATAGGGAACGCAAAAAAAAAATTATAATGCTAATTATAGTTAAAAAACATAAAAACATAATATATTTTCTTATTTCCCTTTAGTTCTCGAGTTAAATCCACTAAACTGATACTAAATTAAAGCCACACTCGTCGCCATTACTCTCCTTCCAGTCTAGAAATAGATTTTATAACGTCAACTCTGTTAAATGAAAACATTTCAGTTTTCGGATGTACCTAGTAGGCACATCATGGTCAAACGACGTCTTTTCAACGTCTAATAAACGTTACAAACGTCGATAACGTTTTTTCAACGTAGTGTGACCATGATATGCTCACTGGTAAATGCCAGTTTATTTCGTCAAAATATAATACTTATGGTAGGCACAGCGAGTAGTAAATAATTCTATACTCTATTGTTCCTAGGTCAATTAATTCTATGTTCTGATTAGACTAGTACCAAGTTGGTTCTAGGACTTTTTTACGGCAATTTACGACTCGCCGCCACAATAAACGAACGACTAGAATAATTTGGCACTAGCTAAAAGTTCTGTAGGTAAATATATAAAACAATTTCAAAAATCGAATGTTATTTTCAAAAATGAAATGTTACCGGAGAAATTATCTCTGTGTCAGAACTACTCTCTGTCAAGGAAAAATTCTCTCTGACAAGGATATATTACCACCGTTTTAAAAATAAATTCTTACAACCAGTAAGATGTAGGAGTGGTATAGTATTCAGTATGTGCACATGTTTGTTATATAGTTTTCGTAGTTATAGTTTATCATTTTATATAATACGTTCTACCTCACTGTGCCTCCTTATTTCCTTTACTTTTATGTTTCCCTTCCCAGAAAATCGCTTAGACAAGAAAAAAGAGTGTTTGTTTTGAGAAGTTCATTTCTTGTTATTTATTTTCAATAGCAAATAGGAAACAAAATAAAAGTATAATAGGACGAAAGAGAAGAAAACGTTTTCGAGAAAGAGAAAGTGTAGAGATAAAATACTTAGTTCGATGTTTTATGTGGTTTTGTACCGACTATAATAGACATCTCTGGTTTGTCGTCAGTGGAATACTAAATATATATTTTCAACTTAGACTCGGAGTCCCATGTTACCTTAAAAACATGCACATTACACATTACGGCACCACTACCTGGCGAGGGAAAATATTGCATATTGCCAAACTAATGACGCACACAACATATAACATATAATGAGAGTGGCCCCGCGAGCATAGTAGATCCCTCCAGGTGGAAACATTGTTCAATGTCCCGTCCATGTATTTCACAACAAGAATTAAATCATTCGTCTCTATAAGGGATCGCTCAAACGCAAGGCAAGAGCGCTAACCACTACACCACGGATCCACATATATATATACATGATATAATTCCAAAATGTGGGATAGAAGTTACTGATGAACCGTTGTATATAGCTCGTCGCAATGGTGTGACCTATGTTGATCGCGAAAATACGTTACAATGAATGATTGTAAGATTTACAACAATAGCTATAATATATTTTTTATTTTGCTATTTTTAAACAAATGAATAATTATCTGTGAAATCTGTTAAGAAAATCAGTTGTCCATAAATATTTGAACGCAAAGCTGACTTGCGAAAAATTCAAATTTGTATCAAAGAATAAGTTTGCAAACATTAATCCTTAGACGCCGGCTAACAACTTCAGGCGTCTTTATGGACCGCTTTGTTACAGTGCAAATATCCGTGGAAATGAGATATTCTGGAAATGGGTATTGTCCGGCCGTAATCTACATTCTCTATTCTGTGTCTAATAGTGTAGTATCGATGTTGATGATTATATATGCAAAATCAAAAAACATTTATAAATGTTCCGAATTTTCGGGTCTACGAATCTTTATCAAGGATAAAAATTGTCCAAATGTATGTTATATTATAAGTCAAAATTTCCACTTCATTACCTAAATAATTACATTGGCGCAAAATAAAACATAAAACCCTAGAGGACACATACAAATAATCGTCATACTTATATTAAATGAGAATGCTGTCACACATGGATTATAAAACAATAACAAAGTTTAAAAATAGGTTATTTATACAAGTGTTGAAATATATTAGAATACGTGAATGAGCAAATTACTATATAGAAATGTGTGAATAAATTAATTGATTACATACAATAGAATTTATGAAAGTATACTTATAAATAAAATGAGAAAATTAATAAAACAAGTAAATAACACTGTTGATGAAGCGAGTGGGGATTTGTATATGATCAAATAGTCAGAAAGAAAGATAGTAGGTCGTTTTTGCAAATTAGCTGGTATCTGAGAAGTGGATAAGTAAGAGACCATAACGGGAATTAACAGAGTAGCATAAACCAATTAAGGGGCTTGGTTGAAGACGTGCATTGCACCCACAGCAGAAACCACAACATCACAGACTAGTATTTACCTAGCGCATATTGACTTCCTTCCTACCCGTATAGGCCGGAATTCCCGATTGCACTAATGAGTACGACCTTGGCTTTTGATTTTGATCTTAAGAACTGGGTTGAACGATTCACCTTGTGTAGATAAAGCACTGTGGAACATCCCAGACTGTGTAATGATGAACAACGCTTCCCTTCCGGACAAATAGGTCTTCTCACCTGCCATAAATCCTTTACGCCTAAATATAGAAAGCAGCAAGATTAAATATGCATTTAAAAGATAAACAATACAGTTAAGTGATTTAGCCGTAATCAGGAATCACTTCACGAATACTAAACATAACGGAATTCTAGAGAAAATGTTTAGGATTCCAAGCGTCTAAATAAGAATTCCTTGTCTTTGTTGTGAACTTTTACAGGGAAGGTGGCGTTGATTTGTGAAATCATACTTAATTTTTAGTTAATGGTAACTGGGCACCATGGACTGCTTTCAGCAGTTGCGATACGACTTGTGGAAATGGTAATAAAGTGCAGAGAAGAACCTGTACATCACCTGCACCAAGCAATGGTGGTAAAAACTGTTCTGGAGTATCAACTAAAACACAAAGTTGCAGTGCAGCAATTACTAGATGTCCAGGTATTTAAATATGTGTATGTAATTATTGTTAGTTGTTTAAAATGTTTAATTATAATTATTGATTAATATTTATATATTACGTTAATGTAGTTAATGGAAAATGGGAAATATGGACAAGCTGGACAACATGCACCAAGTCGTGTAATAAGGGAACTCAATATCGATGGCGTGAGTGCAGTAATCCAACTCCTATCGGGAACGGAGCAGAGTGTATGAAACAGAGTGGCTCACGTGGAATGGAGGAAGTGGTCATGCAGGATTGTAATAATCAGTCATGTAACAGTATGTATTCCACGTAAAATTGTCCTGTAGTAATGCAATATTTGGTAAATGTTGCATTGACATTGTTAACTTCTATAAGTTGTTATTTATTTCATAGATCTTTGGTAAGGAACAATGTTCCTAATACTATTTTTTACGTGAAAAATATTTTATTTTAGTTGATGGGCGATGGAGCGAATGGTCACCCTTCTTTACATGTTATAACTGAACTTCACCATGTTCAACACATACCCGTACTAGGAGCTGTAATAACCCTGTTCCTGTTGGAAAAGGCGCATTCTGCCCTACAACAACTAATAACCAATCAACAAAAGGATTAATAGATTCACATACAGCGAACTATGCAGGTAACAAACACTTTTTTTATGCAGTTGCTTGATGTTTCTATGGGAAACGTTTTCTATAAATCCTTCTTTTAATGTTAAAACAAAGTTTCATTAATGCTGGTTTAAATATTTTAAGACAACGAGTCATCGTATTACTATGAATCTGCTTGAAAAACAGAAAATACGTAAGTATACATTCTTGTAAAATATGCCATCATCCGGGATCGGCGCATCATGGAAGGGAACATATCTGGTATACTTATTCCGTATTGTTCTGCATTCATACGCATTTTTCTTCATCTGTAAGGAAGAAAGATTAACGAACAATAGATAATACCGATAATGTAATTGATCAACGTGCGTAAATTTAAAGTAGGATTATATTTTATCTCTTATTCGATACGAAACAGACATCTAAAAATTTAATAACATTTTATGCGGCTTTAGAAAGGCTATAGTACACACTACATCATTTTAATTGAATTAGCAATTGGAAATCATGTTTAGATAAAGATGAAGTTATTGGTACAGTTTTAACGGATCTATCAAAAGCGTATGATTGATTATCTCACCATCATTTAATAGCCTGAATAACTTGAAGCATATCGTTCTTACGTGAAACGTTTTTTCATAACTAACTACCTCAGCGAGAGAAAGAAAGAAATTGGTCCTGTTTCAGTGAGTCGCTAGCTATACATTTAGCTAGGTGTTCTTCATTTTTATTTTTTTAATTCTCATGTATTATATACTATGTACTATGTAAAAAGGTTAACCAAAAAATGAAGGTGCCCTTGCCAGAATGAGGAGTTATTTAAGTTTAAACCAAACATATATTCTATTCAATAATTATATTGGACCTTCATTTAAATACTGTCCGTAAATCTGGACCGTAGAAAGAATGTAAATGTGCTTGCTGGAACAGTACAAAATCAAGCTTTAAGTATTCCTTTAAACAAGTTAAACATGACTTTGCAAGAACTACTTCAAGATACTGAAAACAATGTGTATAAATATTGATAACAGTGGATATCAATACTGGTGACAGTGTTATATACTGGTAAGATATAATCAAGTGAAAACTTCAAAGTTTTATGATTTTTATTACATCGCATTGTCTTGATGGAAATTAAAACATTGTTATCAGCTAATAATGGTTTTATTTGTGTCACTTTAGCACTTTAGCACATCCCATTCTCATATTTGTTTGTAATGAAAAAATGCTGAAGTGACATCTCTACTGTTCCTACAATCCTGGACATAATATATTGGCACAAAGCGCCAAAACTTCAAAAATCCAGATTCACAATTGCTGCGAAAGTGTTCTTAGACATAACTAGGTAAAGAATTAAACTTTTCCAGTGTACCATTGACTTAAGACCTTGGTAGAGAAGGGACCGTGGCTATGCAGCATTGTTGGACAAGACAAGGGGAGTAGTCTGACTATCCTCCTAATTTGTCCATTTGAGGCCTTTGTGGCATCATAAAACGTGTAGATCAGTAAAATAAGGACAATTCTGGATGTTTTTCAATAATCCACAGTGGAACGGGAGAGCTTACTTACGCGGTTTCCCATCAACGGCTAATCCACATCTCGTGGAATGGCCACGAGAAGGAAAAGATACTAACACGCGAATCAGCAAACGCCAAAAGTGCCATAGTTAATGTCCAGGATTGTAGGAGTTCTCTCAACAAAAATAATTATAAGAATAATTATATTTTTAATTCCTAAGATACAGACCTGTGTTGTTTTCGAAAAAATAACAAAAACAACGTTATTATAGGGTATCTAAATATTTATTCTATGAAAAGCAAATTTTCAGAAATTTAGTTATTATTTGGCAATATTTATGGAATAATTTGGCAATATTATGGATATAATTGTTCTAGCTGAAACTAAACTAGATTATAATCACCCTTCTTCAGAGTTTAATATAAAAGGTTATCAGAAGTCCCTTTAGACGAGATATTAGTTGAAGAAGTGGCGAAGAAGCCTTTACGACCGACTTTGATTTTAGTAACCCTATTCAGTCACCAACATGTTTTAATTAAACCTGCTTCAAATCCATCATGTATTCATTTATTCTTAACAACTTCAAAAATTCAACTACTTTTGAAACTGGGTTAACCCTAATTGGTATGGGCTTTCAGGCGATTGTTTGGTATGGAGGGGGAGTGACTTAATCGCCCCCTTAAGATCTCGAAAACCACCAATGCATGTGACTTCCAACTTGGTGTGAGTAAGAACCGTATCAAGTAGATTAATTTTCACTTTTAATATTTAGCAGACGTCACTTTTTGCTGATCAAAATTTTTTTTTTTTTTTTTTTTTTTTGCCATATGGCATGTGTATACCTAAAAAAGTAATTTTTAATGTCAATATCTTTGTTTACACTTTATAATTCAATGTTTATGTGACCTTGATCACAACTATATACTGGGTTTTCGTCGACAAAGTTACATATTTTAGTTTCAATGGCGAAGAGTAATAAGTCCCCTAAATACGAAAAATATAACTCGCTAACGCAGGGGCGACTTTTCTATTTTCTTTCATTAAGATATTTATAATTATTTATCAAAATTAGGCTTTTCACGTCAGAACGTTATGCTTCAAGTTTAACTATTAAAAGATCGATTTATGGGCAATCATACGCTTTTGATAGATCCATTAAAACTGTACAAATAACTTCACCATTATCTAAACATGATTGTCAATGTTTAATTTAATTAAAGGACATAGAGTGTACTATAGCCCTTTCTAAACCCGCAAAAAAACAACGGTCACAACTGCGGAGACACAAATTCGATTTTATTTTAGTTACACTTTTGTTTCCAGGTCTATTTCATTGTGTGTTTTCGATGTCGTACAGTAGGGAGGCGGGAGTCTTGGAAACAAAGTTTCTTTCTCATTTTATCTGTGTCTTGGCATTTTTGTTCTAACTATCAAGATAAAATTAATTTTATTTCAATTACATTTTTGTCACCAAGTCTTTTCAATATTTTATTTCTATCCTGATATTACATATCAATAGAGCAAAACAGGCTTGGAAACAGGCATTTTAAGTCTCATATGTAGATTATTTTTTATTAAATGTGCATGGATATATTTTTAATATTTTTAAATATATATATTTTTAATTTATACGGGATGAAGAGTCGTGTAATATGGATATGCCCTGAAAATACATTTAATAATAATAATAATAATAATAATAATAATAATAATAATAATAATA
>JANTOQ010483904.1:0-11311 GCA_027564595.1 Bythotiara depressa | reverse complement strand
AATAGGTATGCGATTTTTCGTAATCCCGTACAAGTCTCCAAGTGAGTCAGAATTCTGACTTTTCAATGGCTGATAACACCAAGAGAGTCAGGCGTGAGTCAGGCAGTAACAGAATTATGGTAAACAGCATTGAAATATTTTAATTTTTAAGGAATACCATACCACAATTTTGTATCTTTATCCAGAAACTACGACCATTTTACTACGGAAAGACTTATTATCTAGACTAACTAATAACACACAAAAAACCATTTAAAATTTTCGATCTAAATCAGCAGAACAGGCTAAATAACAATGCCATTCTGTCGTGAGATAGTAATGCCTCAGATGAAGTTACTAGGAGAAAGGAAAAACTATTGGAACATTTAAGTCGAGTTTCTTTCTTACTTTTTGTGGATGAACATTTTCGAGTTTAGATTTCACACGTAAGTCAGCTGACTCGTTTGACTACCCTTAAGTACGCGCCTGTAGTATATGATACACTCATTGTGTATCAAGAAGGTTTATGACATAAATGAAAGGCTTACATATGCCAGTTAGGTTTATAAGTATGTAAATAGTTTATAACATATGCCAGTTAGGTTTAGAAGTATGTAAATATTTTACAACATGTCGTAAACTTTAACTATCAAATGCAGCTATTGTAACAATGTTTGCAAGATGGCATATACAGTACATAGTATATGATACACTCATTGTGTATCAAGAAATTTATGATATTAGCCATGTGGGTTAAGTTTATAATTATGTAAATAATTTTGACTTATGCAGTAAGTTACAAAACAGCAAGCAACTTTACACAGGTTTAGAGAGACATTCTGGTTATCCAAATAATACAATAATTCTGATTAAGCACCCTATTATACCCAAAAAATATTCCCTCCCCTTCTTAGTGTCAGCATATTATCAAGTCAGGCTAAAATTATCTGTTGGTGTTTGGTAAAAATATGGTAACATTGGTAACATATGTCCTAGATCTTCCACACAGGTCAAGGCAATATAGGATTGTCTAAATAATACAAAAAACCAGGTAGAAATAGCATTTATATACATGAGGTAGCTAGTCCTCTTGCCTGACATATGGTATCAGGTTAAAATAGCCTGTTCGTTTTTCGCAAAAATACAGATAAATCCTTAAGCTTTACTTTATAAATTTTATACAGGTCTGCAAACATGATAGGTTTATTTAGATAATAAAAAAAACAGGTCTAAATACCTTACATAAACAATCGCTTTCTCTTGGCCTGACCCCGGCCAACACTGACATAAGAAATCTGCGGAAAATAGCTTGTTGGTTTATAGCAAAAACAGAGAGAGATATTTGAGCTACACTTTATAAATTTTAAACAGGTCTCAATCTATGCTAGGTTTATATAAATAATACAAAAAGATAGGTAGAAACAGCTTTTATACTATAATCTATGTAAGACATTCTCTTGGGGCTGTCCCATGCCGCCAGTCACACGGAAATCCTGCAAAATACATGTGTTCGATTTTCGCAAAAATACAGATAAATACTAAACCTCTCCTCTCAAAACTTCACATAAGTCTGAAGGGATGTTAGTTTTATAGAAATACAAAAACAGGCTAAAAACAGCCCGATATACATAAACTAGCGCATTCTTAATATAAATTCTTAACTTCTCTTCATAAAGAAAGTCTTTAGACAAATGTGCCACCAAGGAACTTTAAAAGCAAGCAACAAGATTAGCGCAAAGTTTAATCACCAGGCTAACAAACGTTAAGACAGAATCAGGCTAAAAAGTGCAGAATTTGGGAGATAGGATAGATAGATAGATAGTCAGATATGATAAATGCTCTTTTGAAACACTGCTGGGGCTGCGCCAACCAGCAGATGAATAAACTATATAGCATGGAACATAACTGAATTATTAGAAGAAATAAGCAACTAATGTCACCTTTAGACAAATCCAATGGTGGTGCTTCTTCATTATGCTGTTCTAGCCTTGACCCTAGAAGATTATATATATTGTTAATGTTAACTCCAATATACATACTAGCATTATTAAAGTGGGACAAATATAAAGTGTGATGCCATTATGCTGTTCTAGCCTTGACCCTAGAAGATTATATATCTTGTTAATGTTAACTCCAATATACATACTAGCGTTATTAAAGTGAGACAAATACAAAGTGTGATGCCATTATGCTGTTCTAGCCTTGACCCTAGAAGATTTTATATCTTGTTAATGTTAACTCCAACATACATACTAGCATTATTAAAGTGAGACAAATATAAAGTGTGATGCCATTATGCTGTTCTAGCCTTGACCCTGGAAGATTATATATCTTGTTAATGTTAACTCCAATATACATACTAGGATTATTAAAGTGAGACAAATACAAAGTGTGATGTATGATCGTGGAAAAGAATGAGTTGCTCAGTTGGTTAAGAAGAAACATTAAATATATTTTGCTACTCAAATGTTTACTTGAATATAAAAATAAACCATGCAATATAAATATCCGAACAGGAATCAGAGTGAAGAGTGATTACATTATTATGAAGAGTTATCACTCTTTTGAAGATTAAAATAAAGATGAAAGGTTGATTTAAATAAGTAATAAACATTATTACACACTGCTAGCCTTCCAAAATATGTCATTTATTTATCCTCGCCTAAATCCTAAAAACTTTATTAATTCATTAATATTCACACTTGATTAATTGTTTTTTGTTTAAAATAAACATGAATTCACCATGCTGGACCATCTGCAATACTGTACATGTGTTTTGTGTTATTTATTTATTTATTTTTAATGCCTTCTGTCTGTGGCAACAAGGCAAGAGTGAATTAAAAAGATGTAAATCAATAAATTTGTGATAAAGTAGCTAATTACATAGCATGTATATACAAGTTCAGTACAAATTGTCGTGTTATGAATGTAAAGATAAGCAAATGTACAGAAATTAGGCAGCTGTTGTTTAGCTTGTTCATTACCTGATCCAAAACTTCTCCGTTTGAATTTCTTCATGATTGGGTTAGCCATCAATCACCAACAGATGTGTGCATATTGACTCTTGACAGATCTGTGTGAATCATATTATCTCTAGTTTCAATAATAAAAAAGAAATTAATAATTATTTGAATGACCACACAATTAATACCAGAAGATTAACCCATAAAATTTTATACCTAAAAAAATGAATATTATTTGTTAAGTTAGTGTTGAATGCTTTCAGGTGTAGTGAATAAACTATGTAAAACATTACCTCCTGATTTTTAATAAAAACGCTTTGTTAGCAGAATAGAACTTATTGAGAGTACAGGAAATTTATAAACTGATTATATTCACCACTGCAATAGTTTCATAAATAAAAATATTTTGCCACTCAGAGACATTATAAAGTATAGAATGTTTCAGTGTAAATATAATGTCTTCTGAGTGGCAAAACATAAATATTTCTAAAGCTATTGCAGTGACAAATATAATCAATAAGTAATACTTCATTAAAACCCTTGAAAGGTATGTTTTCAACACTAGAAAAATCTCAACGCAGTTACTTCATTTTGTGATTTTTGTGTTCCTCAACTTCTGGTTCACTGTGACTGGACTGATAACTACAACAAAACTTAAGAGCCTGGTTCACATGATCAGACTGTTATTTTAAAAAAAAGTAATATCTGCAACAAGTCCAAACTCAAACACATGTATAACTAATATATATATATATATAAGAATAAATATGAGTACCAGTATATATTTATTTTAATTTGATAAAGATTTCAGTTGCTATTGTGGTTACAAGAAGAAAGTTCCACTCTGAAAAAGAACCTGTTAGTAATTAGAGCCAGGATATCAAATCCATAAAAGATGTTTTAAATAGCTTGGAATTGTGGGTTTTAAGATCATATTTCTCGCCATAACAGACTAGGTTTTGAGTAAAACATTAGTTACAGGCATAGTACAAAAATAGCTATTTGTGATAAATTACAATATTGACAAAGCTTGCTTTTGAGTCAAGTTTCAGTTTTTTGAAGTGAAGTGAAACAGCAGAATTATATAAGCATATGATATCACAGGTTAAAAAAGGATTGGTTTAAATGCAAGATACCTGACATGAGTACCTAAAATAAGTTGGTGTTTTATTATTATTATTATATATTATTATTACTTATAATTCTGATTTCTGTCTAAAAAGAGAAAGGCCAAAATGTTGTCTGTTATGCTTCTATTCTAGTCAATTTCAATATAATTTTAAAAAAAAGTGGGCTAACTTGCATTTTGTTGTCACAATAAAATGTAGTAATAGTAAAATGTCAAAATACTTCCTGGAAAAAGTTGGAAACTTCAAGAACTTGGAGAAAAGGTACATGATACAATTGTGCATTTACAACAAAAAAATCATGGTCATACAGAGTTGTGACAAAGGCAAACATTTTTAACATGGCTACGAGGAAGATGAATTTAATTTTGTAAAGTAACAGGAAATTTTATAATTCCTTCCACAAATTCATTATTCATTGTATTTATTTCCAAAAATTACAGAAGCAAGAAAAAATTAAATAACTGTATATACTTAAAAAACAGTATCTGGTGACCCCCTGGAACTAAATCAAATCATTACTTATTTCTTTACTTTTCTGTTTTTTTTTCAGTGGTTTAATTAATTATTGGATTAAATGAAAGCCAATCATAAAATGAATTGAAACTCTGTGTTGGGGTAAATATCTTTTGAACCACTGGTGCAAATGGGCTGAAATTTTGTGACTTTTTCTAAAATTTACTTGGAAACAAAATGATTATTTGGAATAATGGTTCTTCCGCTGGGATTAGATCCTCAGTAGGTGGTCAAACTTCTTTTTTTTCGATGTCATGATATTATATATATACCATTGGAAAGAAAATTTTGTTTAGAAATCAGAAATAATAGTCAAATAAGCTAATTCTATTAGATAAAACACCCCAGACGTATTGTAGAACATTTAAAGTAGGTCTCAAATTTATTGGTGACAATTAGGCAAGAAAGTGTTTGATGATGTCATCAGCACAGTGATGACGTCACCCCCTAGTTCTGAACTGCCCCCAAAATCCTAGGATGAATTGGGTTATATAACCCATATTTCTTCTGTTTTGTTTTGATGTTTGTTCATATTGAGTATTTTTAAGATATCTGTATTAATGTTAAAGTAATTTATATTCTTTTTTATACTAATCCAAAATGACTACACCAGGGATCGAATTAACAAATCATGATTCGCAATCGTTTTTGAAAAGTAGCAATGCAAAATGTCCAAACTTAACCAAAATCGTGATCCAAAACTAAAGTTTTGTGGTTAAACTAAATTACCAAAAACTCTTTGTGCAAAGTCAGTAACGTATCCTCTATTATCCATCTTACATTTTGCCATTATTTTCAACATTTAAAATAAATATTGTGATATACTCTGAAAGTACCTATTTAAAAGATCTGGCCATTTTATTTGTTAATTTATTGATTTTGCTAGGCTGGCTTTCTTATTTAAATAATTTTCTTGTTTAAAATTTTTTATTAAATGCATGATATCTTTTTGTTCTCTTGTGATTCTATTTCTATTATCATTGATATTTTGCACGTGTGGGAATAGAAATTGTAATTGATTTATCTCTCCCCATTTTAGATTTTTTCAAAACTTTGAGAGGTGAACAAGTATTTTTTATGAAGAGTTTGACAAGAGAAAAAGTGAAAATATTTTTTTATTAAGTCATATTTTGATACTTGAATATATGAAATATATAGTTTCATAAACATATTTTTCGAAGACTCTAAAATGTTTCTATTGAAGCAAGTAGAGAAAGCCTTCAAAAAATAATTTATCTACACTCTGGCCGTTCCATGCAGAAATTAAATTTGCGTCCCTTTTTGTAATAACATGTACGATGAAGATGTGCACATCTAATTTCTGAGAACGTGAAATGGTGAATAGTTAGTATAGAGAAGGAGAAAGTGAAAAATGGTGTCAAAAAATAAGAAGGATCACCAAGCAAGCTTAAAAACCATTCAATCGTGGGAGAAAATATTTGAATGTAAATTCAATTATGATTTAGTCGGTAGAGATGTTGTTAGGATACATTGTTAGCTCTGCACTAGATGGGAGAAAATAATAAACTGTGTTAAATATTTCTCTGAATGTTGGATATGACCTGGCAGTAGTTCTATAAAAAAGGACTGCATGCAAAGCCACTGTAAGGGTGATCCACATTTGAAAGCTAAAAACCTAGAAAAAAGTAGCAAATTGGGAGCAGAACCGTACCAACAAAAAATTGTCAACGAAACACCAAGTGGTCGAGGCTTGGTAAAAATGTGTACTGGGGTCAAAAAATCTCTTCAGGTTAAGTTTAATTTGGTGTATTATTTAGCCAAAAGAGAACAAGCATTCACTGATTATCCTGATCTCCTAAAGCTACAGACTAAAAATGGTGTTGATAATATTGGTAAAGGTTATATCAATGATATGCTGCAGGTATGTTTACCAAAGCCATTGCTGATGTTACAAAAGAAAGTCTTGAAAAGGATCTCATCAATGTACGCTACTTCTCTATATTAAATTAAGGAAGTACTGATAGGAACGTAACAGAACAGGAGCTGGTTTATGTTTTGTACCTTAATAAAGGTATTCCAACAGTAAAATTTATTTCTATCGAAAGGGTAAAAAGTGTGGATGCTGAGGACGCCTACTTTGGGTCAGTAAGAAAGTACATTTCAGTTTTTTTTAGCAATCCCTCTTTATGAAATGTGTAGCTGGTATGGTTTTTCTTTAAAAATATCCAAAACTGGAGATTACCACCATTGCACTGCTAAATACCATAGCCTGTAACCTCGCAAATCTGGTGCTGAGCTGAAATTAGAGACTTCTTTGCCAGAAGTCTGGGACCTGACCTAAAGGTGGTAAGTTTAGTTTCATGCTGTATTCTGCTAAATACAAGTATTTATTAACAAACAAGACTAAAAAACTTTAATTTATTGCTCCACTTGTTCAGATTTTGGTCCACAAGTAAACGCCTAAATTTAGATTTCACTATTCTACACCCAAGTTTGGCAATCCAAAATGGTGCGGCAACATATGAAATTTTTAAGATCTTAATTTTCCTGCTGTCAACGTTGTGTACATTCTCAAGTTAGAATTTCTGAAAAGTGTACTCATGGCTTAAAATATGCTTCCATATTTTGAAAATTTTGGTCCAGACTTTGTAATTCTCAGCCAAATTTTAAATTTGATCGATATTGGAATTTACCATACTTCCATAAATGCAATTGTGAGGATTACAAGTAACAGTTGCCTGTTTATAATGCTATGGGCTCGATGCTTGCCATAATTATTCAAAGTGGAAAAATATTTTAAAAATTACACCTGCTAAATAACAAAGTTTTGTAATGTAATATTTTTTAAAACATAAAAGTATTCATTTCAAGGACAAAGATTTTTCTTCTCCTAAACGTGTTATCAAAAATGAGAAATTCCTAGATTGAGAAATAAATAAGACATTTCTAGTGTCCATACAGCAATGAAATCTTTTCATGTATTTTAAGCTTGTTTTCACTTTTGTGAAGCATTGCATTAATAACAATAATAATGGTGCCACAACTTGTGTTCTTCTTGCGAAGATCACAATCTTTCTGGTGTGTGATAGAGTGTTTGAAATCTAAATAAAACCACAATATAAAAGTATACTGGTGAGTACTATGTACAAGATTAGTGTCATTCTAGTGACATTATAAAATGTCAGTCAGTCTTTTACATAATTTCTAGACTAGCCATGGCATTGCCCCTTGACCCCAATTGGGAAGCTTACAGTGCCAATACCCCATGATGAAGTGTTTTATTCCAGAAATGTTCCAGAAGAAGATTCTTATCCTCAGTTACACATGCACGAACATATTCTTTAAAATGTTTGTTTGACTGGACATTGGTTTATTTTTATTCTAGACACATGTGCTCTCTTCCACATATACAATGGTATTATGAGAGATATCTAATTACTTTCACATCATATGTGTACCATTTATAGAGTAAGTCATTCATATAAAAGATAGTGTTTAAAAATGATCAATTTATTTTTTGCTACAGAAGAATTAAAGCAAAACAAGTTTTTCATGTGCCTGACCCCTTCCCTTATAAAGTTCTTTCCACATTATCTTGTAAACATTTCAAACTCAACACTTCCCAACTGAAAGAAGTGCTAAATTAAAGTGTGGTGTTCAGTGTGGCCATTACTGCAACATAAAATTATCCTTAGTGATATAGTGGTGTCCATATTTTCAAAGAAGTGATCATCCAGAGAAATGTATTATAACATGTGATGACAACACCCAGCCAAGTGATGATATGGACCAGATTTTGTTGATGAAAATTACCAGCATCAGATGATTCCATGACGACGATGAAGCAGGAGGAAGAGCCAGTACACAAATCAAATCTGCAAAGTCACAAACGATATGTACAAAGCAACAACAAGAAGAAAGACAGCAAAATTAGTGGCACACATCTTGAACTGTACAAGGTAAGCGGAGATGGAGAAAGAGGATGAAAACGTGGTCTGAGGAACTATATAGCCTTGGCTCACAAGAGAGCCATCCATGTCGGCTGCCGTAGGACAACAAACATGGTACCCGTGTTGCTGTTAAATGCAATTATTGCAGTTCCCTCAATAATTGTTCAGTTACATATTATTCAAAACTTTTCATACCCAAAGTACATTTGTGTATCAGAGCCAATATTAGTAATGAGCAGGTTGAAATGCTTTGTTGGCAAAACACTGTAGAGGAAGCGTAGAAGGAAAGAATGATTATATATCTAATTTATGATAATAAAATACAAGGAAACCGAATTGTTGAATAATATGTTATTTTCACTCTTTTTTATGGATCAAATTTTCACCCAGTTATCTGCACGACTTGACTAGGTCTCTATCTGCCCTTGCATAATATCTGTGGACACCACATTTTTACTATAATAGTATTTAAAAACAAATTGAGCGAGCATGACCATTTTCTGCTTTGGCAGTTGCTGGACGAGAACAACATGTTCAAATACTATCCAATTAGGCAATATACAGTAGGAGCCTATATAATTAAACACATCTTTCTCTTAATTAAGCAAATCCTAGGAGATCAGCATAATTTAAGAGAGATTCTAGCTAGAGGAGCACAGACCTTTCGCAAGAAAACAGGACTTTGGACTCTGCGTATTATAAGTGAAACTGCTGAAATATGAAGCTAAAGTCTATTACTAACATTTAATATGTGTATGGTGTACCCTTGTTTTGATCAGTATTTGTTCTTCAATCATACAGTATATAACTCTTTTGGATTGATCTCAAGTTTGTACGAAAACATAATTTGCGCATACAGCGAATCGGTTTATGAACAGGTGCAGCTAGAAAATTGCTTTTTGCTAGACTCACGGATGGAGTTTTAATAATAGGTTGCCAATGCCCAATGAAACACGCGAAAAAGCACTCTTCATCTCATTAGTAAGAAAAAAATGACAAAACAAGCATATAAACAGTGCATCTTATGCCCACATTAAATGTCTCGCTTGTTTTCTAATGTTCTGGAATGTATTTAACTAAACGTTTACTTTTCCCAAACACTTTTAAATGTTGAAAGCAAGGAATCGGTGTGAATAAACTAGGATACAAAGGATGTTTTTAGAGGTAATTTTAACCTATTTTTGCGGTCAAATGCTTATATATATGCAGAGTTCAAAGTCCAGTTTGTCTCCTCGACTTGGAATTTTCAAGATGGCAGTTTTACTTGTGAAAGGTCTATGGGGTTCCAGTGGTGCAGTTAGCGACGTGGGCTCACATCCAAGGGTTCCGAGTTCAAGCCGACTACTGGCAACATTTAACGTTCAGAGGATGATGACTTCAATGTTAATCTTTAGGTCAAGTGCGAAGTTATCTGGTTGAGCAGAACACTTCACTCGACTTTTAGAGCCGATGGAGCTTCCCTAAGCATATGCAAATGGACTTCTCTCACCCCTCCTGTGGAGGGAAATAATTGAGGCTATATGCCTTGCACAGCTGTTTCACTTGAAAATTTTACATGTATTGGTACAAATGTTTGTCCAACTTTGATTTACTCAAAAAAATTTATTTCTGTAAAAAGTACATGAAAGAAGAATAGTTAGGCTTTCTGTAGAGTATTCATTTTAATCATGGACTAATGCACATTTATAAAAAACGGGGAAATTTAAGCAAAAAAATCGCTATTTTACACAAGATATCCTTATAAAAACTATTTATTTAGTAATTAGGGAGTATTTCCAACATATTTAATGTAGTAACGCATCATCTACGGCACTGTAGAAGCAGTTACTTAGGTTTTTAGGATGATTCCATTGTGGAAGCAAGCTACAGGGATGGCGGAACAGGGGGCACTTGCCCCCCCCCCCCCAATAATTTTTTACTTGCCTTTCCCAGTAGAAGCTATATTAAGGAATGGATCTGTTTTGCATATCATCATTAATAAATAAGTAAATAACTTATCAATTAATATATTCTCACATAGAACTTTGAGAGTAGAAGTGTTTTTTTGTGCATGATTGTAATGTTTACACTCCCACGAAGTGGTTTTTAGAGATTTTCACATTACATGCTAAATGTATGCTAAATGGAAGAACATCAACATAGGAAGGTTGTCGCATTGAGATGCTTTCAGGCATATCTAATTTTCCTTGCCCCTCCAAAGAATAACACCTTCCGGGAGCCCTGAGCTAACAAAAATTGCTAAAGTTGAAGAGTTGAATTTCACTAAAATTTCGATATTGAAGTCACAGAAACCATAGAAGAATGCAAAAGAAGAAATAATAAAGGCATATCAACCATAAAAACATTATTTGGCAATATTATATTGCAATATACATACTAGGTTTTAGAAAATTTATTTGTGTTTCATTATCTTTTTACAGAAATGAAAAATATTTAGCGTATCTTGAGAAATTAAAGTTTAAGTAATGACAACCAAAAATTTTTGTAGATGCATAATGCGTGGAAAGTTCATTGGAGAAAAGCGATTTTCGGAAAAAATACAAACTTCGAAGGATTAGCTTATATACGTCAAATGCCGTGATATTACAACCATTCATCCAGAAATGCAAATCGCCAACAGAAACTTGTGTCATTGATAGATGTACAAAAAATTAATTTGGGTCATGGGACACTGGAGTCATCACAATTTTGCATTTATTTTATGTGAATGATTACGTCATTTACCCAGGGTACAATTGAATTATTTTTCATTGTCGGATATTTTTATTTATTCGTGCCTCCGTGAGGGCCCACCATGGTTGGGCCCGAGGGGCAG
>JANTOQ010483793.1:0-11311 GCA_027564595.1 Bythotiara depressa | reverse complement strand
ATGCGTGTAACTTATTATCCTACACACCAATCATAATACAATCTATTTTAGCTAGCTCGAAAATGTTTTCAATTTTATAAAAAGAAATGAAAAGAAACAATAGATGCGCAATATTATTCCATCGTTACGTTTTCCAAATTTTACGTTTTTTAAGAAATTTCGTTACAAAAGTTTCGTTATAAATTAATTAACAAAATTGTATAATCAGTAAAACGTTTTACCAATTCTACACAAGGTCAAGAAAATCAATCATCGAAAACGCAATGAATTTATAAAAAAAATGTTTTGAATTAACAGGAAACTTTTAAAGCGATGTAAGAAATGTACGAAGACATAGAGAATCGTCAAATCCCGTTCAAAGCACTGCTAATAAAAACGAAAATGACAGATTCTTATACTGTCATCTTTTGGTGTTTTGCTCTTGTAAAATTATTCAACCATATTTCTTAAATTTTTCATGTAGCGGAAGATGGTAAAAGCTTATGCCTTCCTTTTTTCTTTTTTCTTCTTACTGCTGTTACTGCTTGAATGCTTTTGCCATCCAAGGAAGCATAGTAAATTCATGGTGCATTTATCTTATTTTACCTTTACATAATTTACTCTAAAAAGGTAAAATGTACATCAATCACAAACAACATGTATACAGCAACTGCTCAAGAATGAAGTTTCTCGTGACGTCAGATGAATTGTCTACAGCTCATAATTCAAAACCACATCTTGCAACGGCTTAAAACCCTAATGTTTACAGTAATCTAGGGGTCTACGACGATTTTTTATTTCAAAGAATACGTTTTCTATGCTAATTCGTGTGTGCTGAATCCATTTTTATTGAAATTTGAAAATGTGAAATCCACGGGACCACTCCTTTAAAATAAAAGCCAGATAAAATCATTCTACACATCGGAACAAAGGAAATGAGAAGCACCGACACAGCTAACCAAATCGCGGAAAAAATTACTAATCTAGTATCATTCGTTAAAAAGGACGAAAGCAATATATTTGTATCAGGTATTATAGAACGAAGAGAAAATTATTTTGAACTCAAAATCGCCATTTCGCTTCGCACGAATTAGTTCATCTAGTGATAAGGCATAAGACGCACAAATAAAGTTATATTTTAGAAAATGCCAAGGGGACTTCTTCAAGCTTGGCCGCATTATTTTTCGGTTCATAAGGTATATTCAGTGGCATAAACACTGAATGTTATAGGGGTTAAGTTAACACCAGAACGGGTGAAAGTAAGCAGCCGATACATTATTTATTTTATCATTATTATTATTGTTTTGTAAGCTTCCAGCTCAGAGAGCTTTACAACCACGCACATTGCACAACACTGCACCACAGGAGCACATTCGCATATTGCATTATAGGCATCGCTTGTGGCGCACAAATACACATAAACATATATGACCAATGGTTCTAGCGCACTGTGACGTGAATGGGAGTCGAACCCGCAACCATTGGATTGCAAGTTCAACTCGCTCACCACTGTGCCACAGCTCCACATACATTAACCAATAAACGTTTAAAAATTCCATGATATTCTAACTTTTATTTCACATCGAATGAAAAAAATCAATATATTTATACTTAAGAAGCTTTTTTATTTCAATTAGTATTAAGGGGTAAACACTCCCCTAATTTTTATTTAAAAAATTAATAGACTAAAGTGTTTAGGTTAGTAGCATATTAAAAAAAAATGTTAAAAAAAAATCAAAATGGTAACCAGGAAAAAAGGCCTAAAATGGCAATAAAATGTGTTTGCGCCGGCCAAAAAATCTCAAGATACGCTAATTATTACTCGACAATACTTTTAGGAGTTGTTTATATGAGGTAAAACTATGATTTAAACGGAAAGGATTTTTCCTAACGTACCAGTGTGTATGTATGTAATTCAATCACATAGCTATTATATTTACAAATCAACATTTAATAAATTATACTGATCCTTGTTTCTTTGGAAGTCTATCGCCAAGGGACAGAGTCGAATGTTCACATTCTGGACACAACCGCATACAAAAAGGTGGTAGATGTCAAATGAAACTCTATAGCTAGCTACCTCTATATTTATTATTATTCTGTGTGACACTTTATTTTGGGGTGTGGTGGAAGCTTCCTCAAAAACTGTTGAACCTTTTGTAGAAAAGTCGATTTCAGATTGCCTATTAGAGAATTACTATTTACCGACATTGATTCGTTATTTTACTAGCTAGCTAGCTACATTATTTACCACTAGACAGCAGGAACCTTTAGAGCTAGGCTAGCTCCTAGCTAGCTAACAGGAACATTTTTAACATGTTTACATCTTGATTTCTTTCTATTAAATCCTCTCCTCTTCTTATATCCATTGGTTCGAAGTTCGAAGCTCATCATAGACAAATAAATGCTCTATGACCTCCAGCTAATGACTCTAAAGACCGCAAAAGCAAAGTAGATATATAGATGTGAAGCGCAAAACGCCCAACCTCGCACTCAGGATCTTTTGAGGCCAGTGTAGGAAAGGTTGTATCTATGTCGCTATTCACGTTGCTAGGGAAGAAATCTCTGGCAATCAGTAAAAAAGCTCAATATTTGGAAAAATAAAGCTTTATAAAGAAAACCGTTTTCAAATTCGAAATCAGCTATAAATTTTGAGTTAGTAGAATCATCAAGAATGTTTTTTAATATTTTTTGAGAATTAGGGCGGGAGGAGGGTTACTCCTTAAATAAAATATAAATAAATACAAAAATAGTAAATTGTAGTTGTTAATTTATTTGTACTAAATTCTACAAAGCGTTTAAAAAAATATATAGCAGCAGGAAAATATAAATAATCAATACTTGAATGTACCGATTTTCCCTTGCTTTGAAATGGAAATTCAACATTTTTATACTTTGTTCCAGCTCGTTATTTATCTATATTTCTACCTACCACTTTTTCAACCTCCTTCCAAGGTCTTTTTTTGTTCTTATGATATAATTGATGGCTCTCTGATATCAAAATGTAAAAGAGGCTCTGGGTAAGAGGCTGTATATCTTTATTCTGAAAATTAATTATTGTATATTTGAACCTGGGATAAGGCGTATCTGCATTCCTTGCTATAAATTTAAATTAGTATGGTATTATGTATATAAGCAATAAAACTTTAGAATACCCTTTTCCTTTTCCCTTAATATTGTCTATCTTCTTAATCGTACTCTTTCCGCTGCCAGAAGATTAACAAATGTTCAATGTCGTAATGTCTTGAAATTTCTTGTTTACCCCTTATTGGTATGGGCTTTCAGGATATTGTTTTGTATGGGGGGGGGTAATCGCTGACGTCACGTTTTGCCGACGTCATCAAGAATTGACCAAAATTGGTCAAAATATTTTTTCATTTCTTTTCCCATATAGCATGTGTATATATCATACCTAAAAAGTAATTTTTAATGTCAATATCTATGTTTATACCTTATAATTCAATGTTTATAACAAAGATGAGGAAAATGTTGTCAGGTGACCTTGACAAAAGGTCAATTACAGCAAAAATATTAATCATTTTTTCAGGAAATGTAGGTAATAGATAATGCCAAATAAGGTTAACAGCAGAACATGTATGTCTTTTTTACACACTTCTTCTAACATAATATAATAACTCCTTCGGCTTCCTTCTACACCAATACAAAATTCATAAAGTCTTTCGATAGTCGTTGTCCATCTTTCGTGACACATAATATTTTCAAAGTTTTTGTACTTTGCTTTTATTATTGTCGTCTATGAAACAAATATAGAATATTATATACATATATACTCTTAAATAAAACAAAAAAATCCGCAGGCGAATCTATTTTGAATATACCCTTACCATTATCTGTAACAGCTTGTTTTCCGTTTGCATAAAGACTTCATGAAAAACTTTGACTTTCAAACTCGGTTTATATTGGCAGTTTGAAAATGAGGCGTGTATCTTTCCGATGACTAAATACCCAGGGATTTTCAAATCATATGATAACGGACATCAAGTATTTAAATTAATTATACAATTTTATATAGTTGCTTAACGTTGGAGTAAACGTTTAAATATCAAAATTAATTTATTTATTTTTCAAACTTTCTGTCAATTTCCGAGAACGGAGAAATCCATCCCAGTGTTGGTTTTAATCTATTTTCTCAAGAAATTCGTCAATTTGTTCTTTAAAGATACGTGGTGGCTCATAACTTTCCATAGTAACGCCCGTAGTAACGAGTTGGAACCGTTTTAGTGCCGCTTAAGGTAGTAATATTCCAGTTATTTTTAGCCGTAATAATTGACCTATGCCGCGCTGACCGGTTAGCAATAAAAACTAATCAAAATGTTATTAGCGTGCGTGCCACAATTACAGTGAAAGCTTTTTTATAAAGAAAACTTTCTTGATTAAACTTTTTCTAGGTTACTGTTTCAGAACAGACTTAAGACGCGCAGAACTTTTAGCACTTTGTTACTGAACTAATCGTGCTCCCATTGCGCCCTCGAAAATAGGGGGTGTTCCTCACTTGCCTCAGAATGGGACGGAATAAGACGTCAAGGTGGTAGTAAGTAATTAAAACGAATTTCTTGCGATATACACTTTTATGGAAATACCAATGTCAAATTGTTACAAACAATTA
Organism: Bythotiara depressa; assembly: GCA_027564595.1. Classification (NCBI taxonomy): domain Eukaryota; kingdom Metazoa; phylum Cnidaria; class Hydrozoa; order Anthoathecata; family Bythotiaridae; genus Bythotiara; species Bythotiara depressa. Next base: position 6,705 of record JANTOQ010483793.1, on the reverse strand, counting down.
ATTAAAATACGAAAATTGCAAGAAAGTGACCAAAAATTAAGTATGTGCATAATTAATTAGGTACCATACCCGAAAAACTATGGATATTTTCTGACAATATATCTGCAGAATAGCATAGACTCGAAACTTGAAACTCGGTGTGTTTCTTTAGATTGATACATTGAAGGAACTGAACTAAAAGATATTATGTAACTTTTTATCGTCCGACGTGAAGATACGGAGAGTTTGTTTGTCTATTTTTAGGCCCAAGTACCATATTTGCTGTTACTTATTAAGCAACGTCCGCTGAGTCTATTGCACGGATTTTAGTTCAGCTCCTGCACAAGAAGAAGAAGAGAAAGCAAGCAAAGTTTCATCGCATAAAAGTTCACCATTCCTGAGTTTCCGTGTTTTAAATTTAGAAATTCGTTGCTTTGAGAAAAACACGATTAAACAACGAAAAACTGAAACTTATGCAATATTATACGTAGAAGTTCCCTTAATTTGTAGTTTCACCCATTCATGTTAATACCAATTCATTGTTCTTGACCTCAAAGTCCCCCCTGTTAGCTTCTATTATATTTATTTGCTTTGTTCTCACTAAATCCGTTCATAGTTAGTTCATAGAATTCTCCATTTCCACACTACGTAACGTCCTGTTCCTTCTCATTCTTAAGCAACCGAATCATCCCCCCCCCCCCCCGCCTTTTCAAGGGCGTATGGGGAGCCAAATTTACTGTAGATCCTAAGACTTAAGTCTAGATTGAAAAAGTAAACTGAAAAAGTTTAATCAGGAGGTTCTTGTTAATATAAAAGCTTATAATTTACTTGTGGAACGCATATTGCTCCCTTAAGGGTCGCTAAAATTGTTTTAGCTGTTAGAAGACACCACTTATTTTTAAAGAACAAATAGGCGTATTTCTTGAGAAAATAGATTAAAACCAACACAAGAATCGATTTCTCGGTAGTTGAAAATTGCCAGAAAGATGGAAAAGAAACTTTCAAGATTTTGATATTTAATGCCTTACTACCACCTTAAGACGTCTAAAAAAGGAGAAGTCTACGAACTAACAATGAACAGATATAGTGAGAAATAAAGCAAAGAAAGAAGTCAAGAGCTAACTGGAGGGACTTTCTACTTTACATAAAATATTGCATAATAGTACCAGCAAATATGGTGCTTGAGCCTAAAAATAGACGAAAAAATCTTCACATAGAAAAATAAAAATTTACATAATATTTTTAGGTTCAGATGAATCAATGTATTGATCTAAAGAAATACACCAAGTTTCACGTTTCGAGCCTATGCTGTTCTGCAGATATATCTTCCCAAAATATCCATTGTTTTGGGAGTATTGTACCTAAGTAATCATGCATGTACATAATTAATTTTGTATCACTTTCTGCCTTTTTCACGTTTAATCTAATCGTATGTAGCAATTGAAACCAAGTATTTCCATAAAAGAGTATATGTCAAGAAATTAGTTTTTTTGTGTGATCTACCATCTTTATAAAGTTGTAAATAAATTAAAAATATGAATTTGCTTATTGATTATTGACTGCGCGGCGAACCCTGGGCAGTCATTGGTCTGTGCAGATTGTTGATTGTTCCGTACAAGTTCCTAAACTCCTGAAGAACCAGCTATAGGCTTTTATGTTGAATAGAGTAGGCTTTTATGTTTATTATTTACTAATATCCCTTTTGTTGGGTATATAAATAGACACGTTATGAATATAATAGATACTTTATACTAAAGTTTATATACACTTCTCCGTAGTGCTCTTTGGCTCAGCGCAGTCATAAAGCTGACCCGCCTTTTTAATCATATTTAACTTCAACATTTGAAGAGATGTCAGCTTGGGTTTTGGAAAAAATAATGTAATTATTCCAGTAAAACCTGTTTTGAAATATTGTTGTTTACTTATCGAACGTCGCTGCATTTCAGAACACACCGCTATTTTTTAACACATCCTTGTATCTTCTAACGGACACCACATTCTTTCTACGAAAAACAGTAGCAGTTCTACACATGAATTTTTCTAGGCGTGCAGGATTTTCGTAAAATTTGATTGGTTGTTGAGAATGGTTGTTGCGAAAGTCGAACAGACAGTAAAAATAGAATTATTTTTATCAAAAATGCAACTACAATCTAAAATTGCATCGACGTTTCCAACGGTCCACCGCTATCTTCTAACTCCCACCACCATTTCCCAATAGGCATCGCCATTTTCCAACGCCATCGTCCGTGGGGAGCGATTAAAATATTTCGGAAGGATATTATTTTTTATGACGAAAATGTTTTGTTTATAGAACAGTTAGTCCCGTATTAAATTGTCCGAAAGAAAAAAACGAGTTCAATAATGTTGATAACTTTTTGATAACTTTTTTTTGTTTGATAACCTCTTTCCTCGAATGACGAGTAATCCGCAATCTCGGCCATGTTTAAACAACGTGAACGAACATAGGAATTTACTTTAATATAGTCGAATTTTGGTAATTACTCCGATGTATAAACAGAGACATTTTTTATTATTATTTACCATTATTCATTAAACCGTGAGATTAAAAAAAATAAACATTATTATTTTCTACGATGGCACCTGTCATCATAACACAGCTTATTTCTATAGCCTCGATACAGTTGTGACTCTTTTAAACCTCCTTGATATAATAAGGGAAGAATAATCAAAGCCATATACTTCTAGTTTTGCTATTAGTAAGTTATAATTTAAACAATCAAATGCTTTAGATAAATCAGTACGTATCGCTCCTTATACTCCTGTATTATCAAGGGATATTTTCCATTTCTCGAGCATAGCTGTTAGGCTTTCTAAAACCACAAAGGAGAAGGATATAAATATTTAGTAATGTATATTTTAGAAATTGTGGGGAGAATACTGATTGGTCAATAATTCTCTTCGTTAGTTGCTTCTTCATTTTTATGAACTGTGGATATATAAGCTAGTTTAAGAAGTGGAAAATTGTAGAGAATATAAAGAGTTACTTTATTGCAAATATTCGTTAAATGCCGAGAAAATTTTTTTTTAAGTTGATGTCTTTCCAGGAATATCATTATAGCTTGAAGTTGAATTTATGTTGAGGTTATTTATTTCTGAAGTGATAATATTATTTGTAACTTTGGAAAAAGAAAAGTTGTGCCTAATTTTAATAAGACATTTGATTTGAATAATACTTGGATTGTTTTTGTAGGTGCTTTTAATTTTAAGTCATGGTGACTCCTTATAAAGTGTGTTATGATGAATCCTCGCAGGTTCTTAGTCTGTCATGCATGCCGAAAATAATTTGTGGTGTAATGATGACACCCTTATAGCGTATTAGGCGACAAATACCTTTAGGGTGTCAATAACGCTAATATCCCTATGGGTGCCCTTAGAGGCATCGTAATTGAACATTTTTAAGGTAGGAGCCATGGAAACGACATGATATTTTAAATCAAAAGGTTTGTCCTTACTTAAAGTGCATATTTATGATATATATTTGTTTTTCTTAAAGATTGAATTTTATGATTATATTGGTTTTAACTTAACCTTATTTTGTGTGGGGCAAGGCAAACTCACTCGGATTTTTTTAAATAATTTTTGCTGGGTCAATATCCTTAATTCCTGATTTTTTAATTTTCTCCTTCTGAATGAGTTTTGATCAACACAGTCACCTTAAAAAATGACTATTATTTATAATTGATAAATCGCCTGCAAATGACTATTATAGTCATTTTAATTAGCGCGAAATGACTACTTTTATAATTAATAATTAAAATGTAACTTTTTAAATAAGTCACGTTTAGTGCGCCACAGGCACAAAGAAAGCGATACCTTTATATATAACTCCTTATTTAGGTGTGGTTGCGGTCGGGGTTTGGGATGGACGAAATTTACTTATTTTTTATGGGATATGGTCAGGGTTAGGGCATATTTCCGTAAATAAAATGCCGTAATCCTGGTCTAATTTAATATTTTTTCATTCACAAAGATATTACCATTATAGTCATAATTAATGACTTAAAAATGACTATAATAGTCATTTCGCGCGAATTAAAATGACTATAATAATCATTTGTAGACATTCGCCAATTGAATGTAATATATATATATTTAGGTGACTATATTGGTTTGATATTGATATTTGATATTTATACAATTATTGTTTTGTTCTGATTGCTAAATTACATATAGCCTTAAGTAAATACCAAGATAATTCTATAATTATGATATTTGTCCTATTTACGTTTTTTTGCTATTATCTACTTAAATAAATGCTGTCGTATACATATTTATTATTTTTTGAAAGTTAACATTAGCCAAATTTAAACATTTTACCAATTCCCTAACTAAAGTTAAGGTGCCCCCCCCCCCCACACACACACACACACACAATCAGGGGGCCAAAATAGCCCACACTAAATAGGGTTAAGTAAGTTGTACGTTTTGTGTGAAAAGAGAAAACATGTTCGTTTTTTTGCATCCCATTTACAAAAATAAGCGTAGCCACATTTATTTAAATATACCAACCTTGTCCCAATGCACATATCTATAAACCGTATCAGTGACACCTTTAAAACTTTCCGTGAGTGTATATAATGGCCACCAAGCCTTGAATGCTGCATAATAATGTACCCAATCTGAACACCGATATTTAATTGAACCCATAAAATCTTAGTGGGACTACCGGTGAATTGGATTAAATTAGACGAACAGTGGCACAGCGGTGAGCAAGTTGAACTTGCAATCCAAGGGTTGCGGGTTCGACATCCATTCATGCCACAGTACGAAGGATGACCTCTTCACAAGAACCATAGCTCGTGTTTATATGTTTGTGTACACCACAAGTGATGCCTATTACGCAATATGCGAATATGCTCTTGTGGTACAATGTTGTGTAATATGCGTGGTTGTAAAGCTCTCTTAGCTGAAAGCTTAGAGAAAAAATAGATGAAACGTAACAATAGCTTTACAATGCCCTTATCAATATACTTTTAGATGTTTCAGGATGACGACGATGCAATTGCTGGTGTCAAAAAATGTGATGAATTTGAACTTTCATTGCAGCAAATTCTTCGGATACCGCAGTTTTCTTTGGATAGTTTCCAGCGTGAGTCGAAGCATTATAAGATGTTTTTATGCGAAGCTTTTACTCTCATGTGGTACGATCACGAAACAGGTAAACAATCTTATAATACTTTCTAGAATTAATAAACAACATTTAACACAATTATACCCCAATTATAATTGGGCATCTTTAAAATTATATGGAGAAGCAGGGGCTCTGATCATTCTATAACTAACAGATTTACTGGAATTGTTTGGAAGTTTGGAAGTGGGTAGTGTATACTAATACTATTAATATACACTAATCAAAGATTCATAAAATACTAGTTGACTCTTACACAACAATGGTTCGGAACGGCAAAATTGCCAACAGTAGCACTGGTAGTGACTCACAATCCAGAGGATGCGAGTACACGTTCTGTTACAATACAGTGCGTAGGACAAGCTCTTCATAAAAGCCATAGGTCATGCGTGTCTGTGTGAGATCATTAATGCAATGTATGGAGGTGTTCCTTCGGTGTCGTTCCGTGTAGTATTCGTGTTTGTAAAGCTCTCAGAGCTGAGAACTTAACTTAGGTAAGGAAAAAAACAATTTCAAATTATGAATGAATCGTTCATTACACGAATAAAACCTAAAAAATTTAAAGAATGGAAGCAAGAGACAAGAGCGAAACAATCAATCAGCGTTTCCAGTTTTAATGTATAATATAAACAATAACGTAATTCGTATGGTGCCTTGTCTCTCTATATTGTCTATGCTTGTCTGGACAACTAAAAAATGATACCAAAATACCAAACAATGAGAAAAAAATTCAAAAACGTAGTTGTTCCAGACAAGGTTGCACAAAATATTTAAGACTTTTAAGCCCATGTTCACTACCTATTCGACAAGGCTTCCATAAATCGGGGATATGTATTGACGAGAAATTCGTTAGAGTCACAATTTCCATTGTATATTCATCAAAAAGCACAACAGAAAATGTCCTTGACTCATTGATTTTTCCAATGCAAGACATCTTAAGTGTCATATTGCGTCCCATTCGGAGGCAAGCAAGGCAAGCATTCCCATTGCAACCGTGCTGTGGGATCACGGTTACTTCAGTGTAAAAGTACCAAAGATCCACCAAAAAAAGGAAATACATTATTCAATACACTTTTATGAATCAATGCTCATGCGTGGACATATAATTAAATCTTTTATCGATATCAGCTTGGGATATCGAACCTGAGTCTAATCGTTTTTACACTATTCAATATACTTATTAATATATAAGTAATTCCTCGATTTTCTTTGTTACTTACTAACATTAGCATAATATCCCAACATGATTGACGAAGTCTGTTGTGCAAAGTTCACACAAACGCTTTTACTTACACAATCTTGTTGAGTAGTGTAAAATCTATTCCCCGGTCATCCATTCCACTATTAGTGATTTTTAGAGCCATTTTTTTAAGATTGGCTGTTGACTTTGGCACATTAAAGATACCGTGTTCGTCCAGCACGGTTGCCATGGGAGGGGTAGCCGCGCTTGCCTGCGAATGGGTCGAAATGGGACTTTTAGACGTCCCGAAATGGGAAAATCAAATCAATGGATTAAGAAAACTTTCCGTTGTTTTTTATTAAAATTGTGACTCTACTGAGTGTCTCGTCAATATATT
>JANTOQ010483682.1:0-11312 GCA_027564595.1 Bythotiara depressa | reverse complement strand
AGAACCCAACTCCCTAGTCCTCCCTTCCACCCCCAGCCTTAGATTGTATAATTGTAGATTGTAACGTAATTTTTTTTTTTTATTACGCTAGTTTGTTTGTATATTATTTCAAACTGTATTGTTTTTAATTGGTGAAAATATATAACATAACATAATAAATTGTATACTCTTAACAGAGCCTAAATATTTGATGACGTTTTCAACGGGCGCGGTCACTTGTCTCATTAAGATTTCATTATCTTAATTAATCATCTGACCAAGTTTGAAATCTGTACGACTAGTGGATGTTACTTTTCTAGATAATTTTAAAATTGTATCGTGTAAACCGGGTATCAAAAAAGTAGGACGTAGCCAATAACATCGATGTAATTATAAAGTTCTATTTATTCATTACAGTACCTGTCACAAAATCTCTTTAAATGTCGATTATGTCCTTGTAGAACCGTTGATTGAGGAACTACGAACGCGTTCAAATAAAAGCAATTATCTTGTTATTGAATACATGAAAGAAGACCAAATATCTTATTGCGGAATAATTAACGAAAACTTGGAATAATGTTTTAGACAAAGAGATGCAGTGTCCACGAATGGTTTATGTACTAGGCTAGTGTTGGTAAGATATTGGTTTATGTACTAGGCTAGTGTTGGTAAGATAGAACGTGCGTACAAAAAGAAAGAAAGAAAGAAAGAAAGACCTCACTGCCCCCTTCTGAACGAACGTACTTTTGAATGTCACCAAGTATTTGGACATTTATTGGATGATATAAAAGGAATGAAGCTGGGTATTAGGTACCTAACATCCTTCATAAAATGTTTGAGACTTTTGTGGCTTTAGGCAAGTGTCCTAAAATATAAAGCAAATAAAACCTTTTTCAGTTTACCAATGACTTAAGACGCACGATCCTGGGAAGTTATGTAACGAAATCATCTTGATTGTACAGCACGGTTGGACATATGGATTTTGCAAGTAGATGCATATAAGCAATATTTGGTATAAATATAATTTTCTCTTCTTGAAATTGAAGCATAGTTTGTGGATGGTTTCCCTCCACAGTCATATATACATTTTAGATTACATGATGGCTAGATGTTTCTGAGATCAAAAACGAACTAAAAATAACTAAAATTACAATATTAAACAGATCCTTCTTCCTAAATTAGAAAAATGATCCTTTCCAGATCCCCTGATTCACTACACGGAATCGGAGAAAAGCAGCCAATGGAGGTGTTCTATGAAATAGCTGTTCTAGAGGGGTATCCTTCCTGGCAAGTGAGAGGTGTTCTAACGAAATACTCAATTTGATGTTCCTGGCAAATTGAGGTGTTCTAGGAACAATTTATTTCTTCCCTAGAAAATTGAGCTGTTCTAAGAAATTATTTTTCCTCTCCTGGCAAAAAGAGGTGTTCTAGGAAGAAATAATTGTGTTCCTGGCAAATTCAGCTGTTCTAAGAAAACATAATTTTTACGCTTGAAAAAATGTTTTAGTTCCTGGCAGATTGAGGTGTTCTAAGGAAAAAAGGGTTTGTTGCTGGCAAATTTAGATGTTCTAGGAAAATAAAAACGTCTTCCTGGGAAATGGAGGTGTTCTAGAAGACTTCAGCATCTTCATAAATTTTTACTAAAATAGTCCTTCCTGGCAATTCAGAACACCTGTTTTCCTAGAACACCTCCATTGGCTGCTTCTGAGATCAAGAGATCTAGAACACACAAACTCAGGATATATGCATCCCACATTTTGGTACGTGCGTTTTTAAACTAACTTTATGATTAAACCATTTATCGCAATGTTGACATTTAAATCTTTTTTCACCAATGCCATGCTGAAGTAAATGTTTCTGAAGATGAACCTTTTGTACAAATCCTTTCTCACATACATGGCATTTGAATTCCTTCTCATCACTATGTATTTTTTCATGTCTCTTTAATTTATGTGGGTTCTTAAAAACTTTATCACAAGTTGGACATTTACAGCTCTTTTCAATTCGTTTAGAACTACCCGAATTGTTCCTTTTCCTTTTCCCTTCATTTTTCTTTGTATCTAAACCCAAGTGTGTAACACGCACATGTCTGCGCCAATGTCCTCCAGTGGGATACACTTGACCACAATATGGACAACAAATTTTACACTCTTCGCCAGTAAAACAATGTCCACAAACAGCACACACACTGTCACCAATACACTCGTAATAATGGCAGCGTGTTGTGTTTCTGCATTTTCTGCAAGTATGACAATGTTTACATTTTGTTTTGAATTCTTCAGTACAGTCGAGACAAACTTTTGTAAATTCTTCTGAGTCTGTAGTAGAAGTAACAGAACCTTCTGATTGTTCGTTATTTTCTTCTTCGCTTTCTTTTTCTCTTGATGTGTTGTTGTTAATTTGAGTTCTGTTTGATTGGTTTGAGTTACAATTCGTATTCCTGGGTAAGGAGTTAAACAAATGGAATGATGATACATCACTTCCTATAAAATAAATATTATATTATAAAATATTATAAAACGCAACTGAACAACTAACACGCTTCAGGGAAGAAATCTTAATGAAATAATTTATGCTATATTTTATGTATGATTTTGTGATCCAGTTTTTCCCCAGGAATCACAAATATTAATGGCGCAAATAAAACTGCTACCTCTCACAAAAATACATGTTGAAAATATATCTTTCCACGCAATTTACGTCCTCAACTGTTTTAGTTCATGGCAAGAAAAACAAACTTTTTTCTAAGATGTTTCAAATAAAACACATATGCCTGGTTATTTTTTTCGTTTATTTTCAGCCTTGTTCCGTTTTCGTAAGAAGAATTTAAAAGAATTCAAACCTTTCTGGCCGTTGTTTTAATAAAAAATCAACTTTTCGTATTTAAGTGACTGTTTTGAGTAGAACCATTCAGTGGATGTAATTTTGTATGAAGTCTAAATTTTGCACAAAGTGCCGTTTTCGAGGTTAAGAGACATGCTTATTCGAATTCGTATCTGTCTCCAATGGTACTTGATTTACTAAAATAATAATATACAACTCTCTATAAAGTAACTTTTGAGGAAACTACTAATCGCTTGATTTAGTAAACAAATTTTTGAGGAAACTGATGGCTAGATTTCATAAAGTAATTATTAAGGAAACTAATGGCTACATTACATTTGACAAAGTCTTTTTGATAAATCTAATTTGATAAAGTAACTTTTCTGGGAAAAATGCCTACTAGGCAAGGCAAGCAAAATAGGATAGTGTAAACTAATTCAAACTATAATAATTGTGAGATGGCATATAGTAGATGATAAGCTCACCGTGTATCAAGAAAGTTTACAATTCCAGTTAATTTCATGACATGTGGTAAATTTGAACTATCAATGTAGGTATTGTAACAATACTTGTGAGATGGCATATAGTTAATGATAAAGCTCACTGAATATCGAGAACGTTTATGATATAAATGAAAGGTTTACACATGCCAGTTAGTTTATAAGTATGTAAATTGTTTAGCACATGACGTAAACTTGAATTTTCAATGTAGCAATTGTAACAATATTTGTGAGATGGCATGTAATGATAAGCTCACTGCACTTTGGGAAAGTTTACGATATAAATGAAAGTCTTTACACATGCCGGTTAGTTATAAGTATGTAAATTGTTTACGACATGTTGTAAACTTGAACTATCAATGTAGCAGTTGTGATAATATTTGTGTGAGGGCATAGTATATAAATGATAAGCTCACTGCACATCAAGAAAGTTTATGATATAAATGAAAGGCTTACACATACCAGTTAATTTATATATATGTAAAAAGCTTACAATATGTGGTAAACTTGAATTATCAATGTAGCTATTGTAACAATATTTGCGAGATGGCATATAATGATAAGCTCGTTGCACATTGAGAAAGTTTATGACATAAATGAAAGGCCTACACATGCCGATTAGTTTTTAAGTATGTAAATTGTTTACGGCGAGTCATAAACTTGAACTATATATTCAGCCATTATAACAATAATTGCGAGACAACATATAGTATATGATAAAGCCAATGTGTATCAAGAAAGGTTATAATATATATGAAAGGCTTACACATGCTGGTTATCCATGTAGTTATTGTAACAATACTTGTGAGAATAAAGTTTAACGAATGCAACTATAGGTACAAAACAGCACACAGTGAGACATTTGAATAAAACATGTCGGAAAAATAACATGTGGGCTTTTGGTAAAAATACAGAGAAATAATTCACATATGTCCTAGAAATTTCACACAGGTCTCAAGGGATTATAGATTTGTCTAAATAATACAAAATCCAGGTAAAAATAACATTTATATACATGGGGTAGCTCATTCTCTTGCCAAAACTGACATAAGAAATCTGACAAAAATAGCCTGCTTGTTTTTCGCAAAAATACAGAAATATCCCCACGTTCCACTTTAGATATTTTATACAAATTTGAAGACTATCTAAATAATACAAAAAACATGTAGAAATAGCATTTATATACATGAAGTAGCTTGTTCTCTTGTGGTGCCCACCACCAAAAATGACATCAAAATTAGGCAAAAATAGCACGTTGGCTTTTTGCAAGAATACAGAGAAATACTTATACAGGTCTACAAATATGATATGTTTATCTAAATAATACAAAAAACTATTTCTAAATACATTGTATACATGCAATTTATCGCGTTCTCTTGGAGTGCCCTCCCCCCCCCCCCCCCTGCCCTGCCAATTGCTTGCAGGTTTACGAAAAAACACAGATAAATATTTGAGCTACACTGTATAAATTTCAAACAGGTCAAGCTCGGTTTATTAAAATAATACAAAAAACAGTCAGAAATAGCTTTTATACTTATAAACTAAGACATTCTCTTGGGGATGTTGTCTCCAGCTGCCAGCCATGCAGCAAAAAAGGCGTAATCATTTAGATATTTAAAAATAGAGTAATTTTGTTAATTACCAATGGTGCAATGGCTACGCAAAAATGCGTAAATGTTTTACAAAGTTAAGGTTCAATGCGTGCTGGAATCGTTTCTATTTTCTCTCGTGTTTTTTTTTTGCTATTTTTTTAGTTCTCTCATTCACACAGACTTCATGAATAACAATTTCAATTCATTTAAACAGTATATAGAATGATCAAAAAATTTATTGATAGTTTTTTATAAATTTTAATTTTCGTTTTAAGTAATCATCAGGCTGACATTAAGACGGAATCAGGTTAAAAAGTGCAGAAATCGGGAGATTGTCAGATATGATAGGAGAACTTTTTTTTTAAACATAATACATTTTATTTACCACATTTGACTTTGTGCAAACCTTATATGGAAATTTCAACCTAATTTTGACATTGTGCAAACCTTATATGTAAGTTTCAAGCTATTTTTGGCTTTGTTTGGCTTTGTGCAAACCTTATATGGAAATTTCAATGTTAAATTTGAAGTATATTTTTTAGTTTTCTACCTGACCATGCTCTTTAATCCTAGATTAATCCATCCACTGACTGATACTTTGGTAATGATATATTTTTGAATAAATCTAGGTAATAATATAACAAGGGAATCGGATGCCACACTTTACTAAACATATTTATCGCATGTCAAGAAGATAAAAATGTTTTAAGCTTGAAGCGGCATATCTGTGATCATACCTTGCATATTTCGTACATTACTAAATGATTGAGCTTCATTGTGTGACGTCGAGTAATGTGAGTGCAACATCCCCTGATTATGCGCATGGTGGTGAGGAACTGATGTCTTCCCTTTTGTTTCCATTGTGGTATTCACCAACAGATTATGACTCCCATCGTGGTGATCCTCAGAAAAACCAAGGTCTTGTAACATGTCACCAGGTTGTACACCATTTGTTGTTGTGGATGTGTTGGAAAATGTCTAAAAATATATAAAATGATCAGTTTCTTGATTAAGACCGGTAGTAACAATTGTTGGAAATTACAGAAAGAGCAAGAAACTTTATCGTTGCAGCCACTACATTAATTGAATTATTTTATCAACTTAATAATACATGTTATTTTAGTGGAATTGAGTGGGAAAAATCAAGAGAAGTTCACATGGACAGTGCTTGTTGACACCATTACTGATAGCATTTCCAGTATTTTCTGAGTGCAGGAGAAAATTAGACGAGTTGAATTCATATTGTATTTACCAAAAAACGTGTAATATCTAATAAACTTAAACTTAACAGAGAATGGAGGTTAAAAAGTAAGTGAAGCTTATTAGTTGGTATAATATAAGTGAGAACATTATCTTGGGATGATGCCACAACTGCCCTTTCCAAATATGGGATTATTGAAAAGAGGTGATAACATGGAAAAAAGTTAAGTTATATATATGAAACTTATTAATACATGAAATACTTAATGTAAAAACTTTGAAGAATGGAAATACTTCATGTAAAACATAACAATACAATGAACTATTTTCACTACCTGTTAAATTGAGGGATTTTAAAGAAGTTTCATACAATATTTTCTTTACAAAGGAACTTACAGCTACTACCAATTAATGCAATGGTTTTATTGAAAAGGTTTACCATATATACCTACAGACTGTTTAATAAACTTGTGTGTTTCTCAAGTTTTAAAGTTCTATATTTAAGTACATAATCCACAGATTGCACTCAAAGATTGCAGTATGCGTAGCCAGGATAAATGTTTGTTGTGAGTCATAACACTTCACTTCCTAAAACACATGCACCCATGTTAAAATATGTTATATTTTCGACATTCTGTGTATATTTATACAGTATGTATAATAACAGAAAAACAATTTATATCGAAACAGAGAAACAAAATAAAACAAAATGGGAAAGAATACATTCTTATATCAACTCGATAAATAATTTAACAAGTACACAGTGGCCAATATTAGGTGGTCATGTTCAGAAGAAAACAATACAAAATAGTTAGAAAACCTTTCTAAAACATGGCAGCTGATAGGATTCTGGCATGACAGGTGTAAAACTCCAGAAGTGCTTAATCAGGTCACAGCAATGTTCTTTTAACTGGTCTTCAAGTAGCCAGGAGTCTTTCCATTTTACTTTGTAGATTCTTTGATTATGCTGAAAACAAAGATGATAAATTATATGAAGTAAATTATAAAAAATATCACGTTTGAATTCATACAAATAAATAAATTCGATTTGCTGATTGCTGTACTTATTAAGGTATGTTTTGTAATATTGATTAATAAAATAAAATTAGTCTTCTGATATGTAACACATACTAACTAATTGATGCAGGATATTTAGGCAACAGTAATTAATGACTCCCAATAAATCCAGTTTGGCTTTTTGTAGCGCTGATTACATTATGCAAATTGAGCTGTTCTAAGAGTGGTATTTTACCTGAATTGCTGGCACATTGAGCTGTTCTAAAAGAAAGAACTGCACTTACTGGGAAAGAGTTTTATTTTTGGAAACATAACTTTTTCTTTGTTCGCTCTGAAAACTTTATTCCTAGCAAGAACACCAATTTTCTTAGAACAGCTCTATTGGCTGCTTCTGCTGATTACTGCATGTCTCTACTGATTATACCTACATAAAAAACTTCTCACCCAACATAAACAAACATCTATAAATTTATAGGAAGGATATCAATGAAAGCCATTAACATGTGTGCAGGCCTAGTTAGTCTCGTAGCATATTTTTTATATAACTTTAAATGTAAAACAGGACCTATAATGATAGCAGTTTTTTTACTGATTAGTTAGTTATGCTGTATAAATATTCATGAAATAAAAAAATAACAAAAATAACATAAAAAGACCAGACTTAAAACATTTGTTGTTTATTTTGTTTTATAACACTTTTTTGTGTATATTTCAGAAGCCATATTGCTGGAAATCAGAGTTTACTGTCAATTACCTGTAATTACACACTGTCACACTGTAATTTTAAATACACTGTTAGTAAAAATTGTCATCATTTTTTATTGGATTTCCTACAAAAACAACTACATAATTTGAATGATTCCCTGAAAAAATATTTTGACAAATGCAGCCATTTAATATTATGATATACGTAGTGTGTTGCCTGCCAAAATGTAAATACTTTGACCAGATGGTGTTTTGTATTAAAAAAATGCTAACAAAACCACAGAAGTAAATATATAATCAGTTAGTTTAAGTTTTCTTTCACCTTTCTTTCAGTCACGGCAGCAGTGTAAGTGACGTACACAGCAATAAAAGAATAAATATCATCTTATCAAAAGGTTTAGTTTACTTTCAATGACAGTACCTGTAACTACAAACTGTAGTTTTAAATACACTGCTAGTCAAAAATATTATCATTATTATAGATAAATAAAATATACTGTTAGTCAAAAATATTATTATTATTATAATAATTATTATATGTATTAATAATATAGGTAAACAATGAATAATGGAATATCCCTAGTGTTTTCAGTTATTGAATTATTATAAATCAATAGCTTTTTTTGTGCCATGGGGTTTAGCAGTTTTCCATCCAGTTCTGTAAAATAAGAGGCCACTAATTAGGTACTGTATATACATATATTAATATATGTATTGGGACTTGTTGTTTTTGGTTCATTCATAGTCAAGATGCAGCATCAAAATTGCTCTCTAGCAGTTGTAGGTATAGTAGATTGTGATGGGTTTCTGGTGTTTCCTTACCATGCTTTGTGAAAGTTTGGTTTGTTGCTATCTACTAAGTGGCATTGTCTTGCCAGTGGCTTTTTTCCGTCGAGTGTTGTTGTCATTTAATGGGTGCTTGCTGTGGGCTTTGTGCATGTCTTTTATGGTGCATATCTCTGTGGCAGAGATTTTTCATCGCTGTCAACATTCATGCTGTTCTCGTGTATTAGAACAGTTCAGCTACCATTATGCCATTATGTTTCACTATTTATGTTTGTTTTGTTTGAATGTCAGTGCTATGGCATTATGGGTAGAGCATATTGCTTGTCCTTTTTACATCCATTTCCTAGCTGAGTGATTTCAAAATTTTTCCCTCCCACTCATTCATTGTAGCGCGTCTGAGGCTGCTTGTTTGGCATAGACCCTACCTTTAGTGTGTTTCAGTTAGCACTGCTATTACTGTAGTTAACTTTCATTCAACTAGCTGAGGCGAATGTTTGCATTTCCATGGTCATATCCTGTTTATAAGGTTTCTATCTATTTTTTGACACTTTGTCTATAATTTATATATACATAGACACTATTTGTCATATGAGTGTGCTGTTAATTACTTCACACACCCACGGGAGCGGACGTAAAATGAATTTTACGTCACTTTTACATCCAAAGAACATTGTCTGTAGATGTGTGAAGTTTTAAATTTCGATCCGAAACAGGAATTGTTCCTTTTACATCCACAATTTCCCGTGGAGGTGTAAAGTAATTAAAATTTTGATCCTCTTTATACATATATAACGAGATTTTTTCAACAATCTCATTGCCCGATGATGAGAGAAGTATCTCTCGAAAAGTAGCCCAATGTTTAAATCAATCAGATCCATGACATGATAAATATATCATATCATTATGAGTTGTAATACAGAACTGACAAATGCGAATATCTTCCATTTACTTATATTTATTGAAAAGAGTGTGCAACATATTTACATGCAAATTATAATTATCAGATTTTTAACAGGATTGAAGTTATGTTGAGGCTAATTGTATGGTGTATCTTACTATATATACAGTATGTAATAAATGGGATGAAGGTGTGTATTGCTGCTCTTGCATGCCTTATGTTTATATATATGGATCACCAAGTCTGCTTTGTGTTACAGTTGTGTTTGGCTTTAATATAAATATATAAATTATTCATAATGATATGATATATTTATCATGTCATGGACCTGAATGATTTAAACGTTGGGCTATGTTTCGAGAGAAACTTCTCTCACCATTGGGCGATGAGATTGTTGAAAAAATCTCATTATATATGCATAAAGAGGATCGAAATTTAATTATTTCACACCTCCATGGGAAATTGCGGATGTATAAGGAACAAATTCCCATATCAGATAAGGATAGAAAATTTCACAACTCCACGGACAATGTTTTCGGACGTAAAAGTGATACTGATGTATAATCAATCTGTCAATTCCCATAGCTAGTTATCACCATCAATTACCATAACCAGTTATTCCCAACTTGGCCTTTAGTCAAAGCTGGTATCCATATGTCTGGTACATTATATGAGATGCTGTTAATATGATTTTTGTAACTCATTGAGTGGGTCGTTTCTTTGATTTTCCTCGCAACCATTATTTTGTTCATGATCTATTACATTCATGTTTTCCCAGTCGAATATATGATCAAATTTCCAATTGTGATTGGCAATTTCATTTTTTGTGACATCTCCTTTGCGAACTGCTCAGGCATGTTCTTTTGATCGTTGTTCCAGCGTTCTTTTTGATTCACCGATATAGACTGCATTACAGTCACCACACAGAATTTGATAGACCACATTGTTCTGCTTGTTTTTCAATCTGATCCTTAGGGCGAGACAGTATATTCCAGTAGTCTTTTGAATAATTTGCAACAGAACTTACGTCCTCTAGATTACTAATAATGTTTTTTGCTCTTGTAAAGAGAGCCGATATCACACTTTATTTGGCATTTTGTTAGTGATTTGTGTGGAAGTTTAGATACTGATCTGTGTGAGTGGGTTTTCTATAAACTAATATATGTAGATATGCTACCATTGTTGTTCCATTTTATTAGTGTGTCTAAGAATGAAAGACATACGTTTTTCTCTTTTTCGACAGTGAATTTTATTTGTGGATGTAAATCATAAAAGAAAACCATCTTAATGACTTTTATGTTTACGTCAATAATTTAATTGTTGTTGCTCTAGTAGGTACAGGGTCTTATTAGGATAGACCTTTTTATTGACTGGTCCTTGTAGACCATTTATTTACTAGTTCTTGTAGACCATTTTCTTTATTTGTTACAATAAAATAAATTGCTATTTGAAACTTAAGGTGCCATATGTTACTGTTTTGGTTTAAATAATTGATAGCAATTTTAATGTGGCACTTTTTGTGTATAATTGTGTTTTTCTTTTCTTCTGAGCATATATTTGACAGAGATTTTCAACACATCTTTACAAATTGGCCATGTTCCCAAATGTTGGAAATCGAAGAGGGTCTAACTATATAAAAATGAATCTAAAACTGATCCTAACAACTATAGACCTATTTCTATATGAAGATTTTTGAAAAAATTGTTCATGGTCAAGTTTCAGGTAACGTTTCTAAATTTGCCTATATTGATGACAGACAGTCTGGATTCAGGAAGATGTTTTCAACTACAACTGCTGTTCTTGATGTTTCGG
>JANTOQ010483571.1:0-11313 GCA_027564595.1 Bythotiara depressa | reverse complement strand
AAAACTAAGCATTTGATTGGTTAACACTTTTTTGTTTACGTATCGTACCGTAGTATAAAAAAATGTTGAATCGATTTCAACTTTTTTACGTTGTACGCGTATCAATTTTTTAAGTGGAAATCCGGCTTAAAAGGATGGTTAAAAAGGAACAAAATACCAAACTTTGAACAAATACAATTAATTCGCCTCGTTCTGCCAATAACCCCCAGCTACTTTATCCTAACCCTTTAAGATGCTTAAGCATACCTCCTGGTTATATTAAACTTCCCATTAGAAACTCATTAGAAACCTTTATAATTTATAAGGAACCAGGGGGTCTTATCAGCTTTTACCAAATTTACTTGACGTTATATTTCCAATAATTAACCCCCTGAAAAAGCAAAATAGCAAAGAAATTACCAATCTTTTGACTCCTTTCCGGAGACATTATTCATTAAAGTGTCAAAAGAAAGCGTAAGAGAAATTAGACACATACTGAGTTAAAAAATATACAAAACGCTTTTCATAAAACGTCCCCTTTTGTAAAACCAAATATCAAAACATAGCTTACGCACTTGAAACACGAAAAACTTCAATGAGGTTGGTTTAATAATTTGTGACAAGCATTTAAAAAAAATTAAATGACCATATATGGTTAATGTATTATCAATCGGGTTTCATGTTCACATTCTCAGGTTCAAATTCCTTTGTTAAACTCAATCGTACATGTGCCCTTTAAAAAAAAAACAGAGTATATTTCTAGCGGTTGTTTAGTGTTTCAAAAATTATGAGTTATTTATTATGTCTACCATTCCTTGATTACACTACTAATTACTAAAAGATGTTTTTGTGTGCCTATTAGGCACTGCTTATAAAAACTGCGAAGTGTGTATAAACGTAAACTGGGAAATAAATACCAAATAATTGCGTTAACATCACGCGGTTGAGTGGATATACTTTAAAGCGATAAACTTTATATACTTTAAACCTCCTTATTCAGTTCGCACAAGCAGCTCGCTAATAAATATTAAATGCAAACCATACCCCCTGATGTTAAAACATATTATAACGAGATTAGTGTATTTGTATAGGCACGTGCAATCTGCTCCAAGGTGTTGCACGTAGGTGCAGATTAGTTAACAAATTCTCCCAAACTTTTAATTTGTTGTTGTTTATGTTCTTTGTTGAACGTGAATTCAATAAAGGTGTTAAGAATTAAATGGGATCTAATCTAAACATTTTAAAACTAATAACATATTTTCTTTCAACCCTGTGTCTGGTGAACCCGGAAATTATTCAAGAGTAGCTATATTCATTTCTTTGCTGTTTGGCTTTTCCAGGGTTGTTATTAATTGGAAATAAAAAGGAAAATTAAAGGTGGTAAAAGTTGATAAGTCCCCCTGATCTTTCATAAAATTATAAGAGTTTTTATTAGGAAATTTACAATAAGCAGGAGGTGTACACTCATTTTTTTATAAGAAACTGGGGCTAGGACAATAAAAAAATTAAGAAACTTTTAAAGCTACCATAGTTCTTCTAAAAAACTTTTCTGATTTTCGAAATTAAGAAACCTTTGTTAAGTGCTGATGTCTGAAAGAAAATACTGTGCTGTAGTGCATTCAAAACAAAGCTAAACCTAGGGCTACATGTAAAGAACTGTCATCTTTGTTTTCTGTTTAGCGCTGTGTCAGGATCAACAAGAAGACTGGTGTCAAGAAAAGTTTTCTCTAAATTGGCGTCTTACTTGCTGCTCGGGTACGATTTTCCAAGATAAGTAATAAGAAACTTTTAAGAAACTTTTTGACCTAAAAATCGAAGGGCTAACCCCTGACCAAAGTTTCTTATTAAAAAAATATGAGTGTATCCAGGCATGATAGGGTTAGAGTTTTCGGACGATGTAGTGGATAGTACTTCCGGTATATACCAAAGCGGCCATGGTATGATTCGCTTCCTCGGCCAATCTGGTTATCGATACTCCAAACCCCGATGCATTTTCAAAGCAGCGTGTCAGCCCATTTGGAGGCATCGACAGACCGGACATTGTCTACAGCAAGTTAACAGTTTAGGCAATGCTTCAACGTATCTCTAGCGATAAGGTAACTTCGGTTGCAGTGTCGGAGGGAATGAAGAGCCACTTGATATGTGGATGTGACGTTAAAACACACCGTTACTTACTTACTAAAATAAATACCTGATACCGATACATTTTAGCAACAAACGCGTGCCACAACATTGAGGTTGGGAAATAATGTTGTCTAGATAAGCACAAACAATTAGAGAAGAGTTTCATGCTTCAAGTAAGATCTTATAAGCTTCTGACTGTACAAAAAAGAATGGTACATATCTCCATTCTACTATCAGCTTCTGAAATCATACAATTATTTATAGGGCAACGATCCAAAAAAACAATATTATGCTAAGTCTTCGTAATTGATTTTTAATACAATGCAGTTATTGTTTGATTAAAAAGTAAACAAATTATCATGATCATTAAATGCGCTGATGATGTATAATGAACAATATGACGGTGTTCACTGACGTAATCATATTTTCACCGTGAAAAGGCACGCGAGGGTCAGCTAAACGTTTTGTACACAAATTGAAATTTTTATTATTTTTATTACTATCTGCAAAATGCTTTGAAACGATATATCTTCATTAGGTCTGCACTTATAAAGATCACTAGTAATTATACAGCCAAATATTTCCCGCCATTTCTGTCGCCGATTCTTTTAAAAATCTCTTTCACTTTTTATGTGTTGTTGATCAATAACACGAGAACAAATTTCACGGTAGTTTATAATGTCATATAAAAGGACACGCTTGCATTTTGATCTTTCAACCTTAGTTGGCATTTTCAGTCAAAAAGCGATGATCTTACGTTCTTTTCTCAACCAGAAATGGTGACCTGTTGTTAAAAAAAGGTCAACAGAGGTTAATAAACTAATTACTGCTCGCGACGTAATAATCTCTACCAGATTTTTTGATGTTCAGAAACGTTGCAGAATGTCTACAATCTTGTCAACCTCGCATCCAGAGCATCTTACCGCTCAGTATGCAATGGACACCACATGTAAACAAGACTATCTAATTAATAAATTAATCAATAAATTCACATTTACAATTCAACTCTAACACTTAAATGTATGGTGTCCCCGGAAAAGAATAAAATCATTGGTCATTTCTTTGCACTAGTGTCCCCCGGAAAATCATAAAATCATTGGTCATTTCTTTGCTACTTTGTTTATTCCAGGTGGAGAGTTATTGGAAATTTAATGTAAATAAATTTAGTGAAAGCTGATAAGATACCATAAGATACCATTTCCTCAAAAACTTATACAGGTTTCCAATGGGTAGTTTAATATAACCAGGAGGTACGCTTTTGCAATGAAGGGTTGGTTATGACTATAATAAAAACAAACAAAAAACAAGAGTTAGTTTGTTACTGCCTATTTGGTTGTTTACCACCGTAATTTGTGTTCCAATGTTAATATTATTTGGGATCAAATGAATTTCTTGTCAAGATTTTAATTTGTATATATATATAAATAAATAAATAAATAATAAAGCAAATAATAAAAGATATTTAAGATATATGTTCATATATATATAGTACGATCAGTAAATCAATAAATTCAGAAACAGTAATAATGAAGCTCACATCGTACCTGCAGTGTGCTGCATAATTTAAATATCATACTCTGATATTGCTTGCCGTCTCTTGAATGTCGTTCACACATATATTAATGTTACGAGTAATAGAAAAACCGCAATGACGTAATTAAAGTAATTAGTGATTGTTGATTGATCGAGACAAGCTCGGATTATACAGTTGCTTCGCGACTAATAATTAGGGAAGATATGGCGATTAAAACCACGTCGTGCTAAGATTTCATAATTTTACCAAGATTCACATTAGAATTTCCCCAGAACACATCGGAAAGTCCAGTTGACAATTCCAGATAGAGAACAACAAGCAGTCGTGACGATCAGTGTTAGTTATAGCTAAGATACCCTTAAGAGACGTTCCAGAAAAATTACCTGATTATAATTTTAAGGAATTAAGAATTTAATCCACCGAATGGCATATAATAATCTCAAAATCCGTTAAGAAAGACTAGGAATACGGAAAATCCTATAGAAAAGACTATAAAAACGGCAAACGTGACCTATGTAAATGATTTTTTCCACTGAACTTCGGAGTAGCATTTGGAAATTAATAAATTGGTTATTATTTACAATACATATTTCGCCAGTCAACATTTCTATAACTAAAATAAAGGTCCAAAGTAGATATTTATTTTACAAGCGCGTAATGATTTTAGCGTCAATACTTAACTGTCAATAAATTTATAACACTCACGCAAAAGATAAAACTTTCATCTATTTAAAGTATATACTGTTTTCGATTTATGATACTTTCTTCAGTAAGAATAATACTTTCTTTTAGAATTATCCTATAATGCTTTCTTCGCATAATGTAATACTTTCTGGAAAAATAATACTTAACCAAAACCTGGTCCCCCTCCCCCCGGTTTCGCCGGCCATGAACCAACCATGAAACACAATCTTAAAATTGAAATTACGAACACAAATTAGCACGTTTTCATTTCATTTCACTGTAATTAATTTTAAAATGTACTATATATCTATCCAATGCGCATGCGTGTTTCATTTATTCGGGGAGGGGGATTGGAGGAGGTTTCAGAGCGTAGATAAACTATTAGTATTATGCTAGCCTCTTCTTAAATCGTCATGTACACGGTTTTCTCGTTAATGACTTTGTCAGAGTTTTTACTAACTGTTTCAAAGAAAAATGTCACAAAGGACAAACTGCACGTTTTGGAGGATTAGCAGGTCTTCAAAGTGTAGAAAATAGATTTAAGGCGGACATACACAATCATATTTTATGTGATCAACGTGTGTGTTCAAACATAATTTGGTGGTGAATATGCTTTAAAATGCCGGTCAAACCTTGACCGCCCTAAAGGCGGTCTAGAAAAGTTTGACTGTTATTTTAGAGCATATACACTACCAAATTATGTTTGAACACACACTTTGATCACATAAAATATGATTGTGTATGTCCGCCTTAATCGAAGTATCACCTAGATTGAGTTTGGTTAATGTTCCTTAAAGCTGACATACATTATCAAATTTTATTTGACGTAAACAAATTCGCGTCTGATGAATATTATTATTATTATTATTATTATTATTATTATTATTATTATTATTATTATCACCGAATATTTTTACAGGATAGTTCCTCAGTTGTAAAATATATACACTGTTGTCCTGGAAGTCCTGTACAAAAAATAAAAAAGAATAAAATGTAAAAACTAAATTAAAATATAGTGAATTTTATTTACATATAATATATAAAACTATTGGTTGGGAGATTAAATCTGTGAAAACGAGATGTACGGACTGGCTAAAAAATGCAACGAGAAAGGTCATATACCCTGATTAAAATCGCACGAAAATGTATGCTATCCCATCCAGACATCCCCAGAAAAGACGCAGAAATCAGCGGATTACCGCAGATCTCCGCATGTTCTCCGGAGAGTTCCGGATGGGACAACATTTTCTCAATACATATTTATCGCTGAAAGCTCATATTAGTATTAGCATGAAATGTGATGTCATCCCATGCGGACAGCCCCAGAAAAACAGGCAGATCTCTGCATGTTCGACTCCGAAGAGCCCCGGATGGGATGATAACACCCCTTTCCATGTAGGGTAGGTAAATACTAAAATCAAGTTTCTAAGCCTAAGGCTGAGACAAAAACATAAGCGGTCAAATTCAAATACTTATACTTATTTATTACTGAGAGTCTAGATAAATATTAGCATGAAATGAAATGTGATGTCATCCCACTCGGACAGAAAACACGCAGAAATATGCGGATTACCGCAGACTTCTGCATGTTCCCGGAAGAGTTCCGGATGGGACAACAACGTATCCCATACAGGCCAGGTAAATACTAAACCCAAGTTTCAAAGGCTTTCAAGTTCACAAATCTTTCAAAAATCGTTTAAATTTGGAAATATTATTTCAATACGTGCTTCCTTTGGCAAACTGTTAAACATGGAAGCTCCTTGGTAGTAAAAGGATGGTCTTGCTGATTCCAACTTGATTTTCGGTATTTGGAGCATGGTACCATTATTTCGTGTATTCATTTTCGTTTCCTTTATGGAGAAATAATTCTGGAAGTTCTCGCATACGTTTCCATAGATACACTGATGTACGTATGAGCAGATTCGTTTTCGTTTGACACTCTCTGATCGTGGTATTGGGGTACTGTGGTGTGGCTTCGAAGGTCGAGAAGGAGCAGTATACTATAATCGGTAGTATCATCGATTGATACACCAGTGCTTTGGTTTTACTGTCCATGAAAGACTTCATTTTCTTTAGTAGTCTGACCCGTGCTGTCGCTTTTTTCATGGAACTTCGGATGTGAACTGTCATGTTAAGCGTACTGTTTAGTGTTAAGCTCTGATATTTGTTTGACTTGGTGTAGTTGATTTCGCTCGTTTGGTATTGTATTCGTATTGGTGACTTGTCGAGTTTGTTAAATCTCCTGCTAGTTTTGAAAACCATGATTTCGGTTTTTACCCTTTTTTGTCTTGACGACAAGTTCGTTTGACTCCAGCCAACTAGTGAATGATTGAAAGTCGTGTTCCAGATGTTTTTGTATTTGGCTGATGTCTCTATCAGAGTAGAATATTACTGTGTCATCAGCATATATCACCATTTGACAGCTTGAGAGGGCATTGATGGAATCGTTGAAATGAAGTAGGAAAAGCAAAGGTCCTAAAACGGACCCTTGCGGGACGCCACAATATATTGGATTTGGTGGTGACAGTGATCCTTGGTAACGAACTTGCTGTTTACGGGCGAAGAGTAGCTGCAAACCCATTGTTGAGGTATGCCGGTAATGTCAAATCGTGGTAACTTATCAATGATGGCAGCATGGCTGATCGTGTCAAATACTTTGCTAAGATACACGTAGATGGCACCAGTAAGCTGCCCCATGTTCATGGCTTTTCTTATTTTGTCCATGAAATACGTTGTAGCCAGCTCCGTTGATCTCTTTCTCCTAAAACCAAATTGATAGCTGGAGAGGAGGTTGCTGGGCACAAGGTGGAGCATGATTTGACTATGGACGCATTTCTCGAAAACTTTTTATATGGCCGGGAGGATGCTTATTGTTCGATAGTTGTCGAAAGTGTCATTGACTCCATACTTTAAATCGTCAGGAATGATGTCGGTTTTAAGAGAATTGTTTATTATATGCGTCAATGGTTTGGCAATCACAAACGCCGTATCTTTCAGAAAGCTTGTTGGTATGTTGTCAAGTCCCGTTGCACATTTACGCTTTAGCTTTCTTAAGTACTTTAGGATCTCAGTATCAGCCACTGTTTTAAATTGTTATTGGGAAGGTTTTTTGCTTCAGGTTTTTCGCGAAGGTGGCAAAGAAGTTGCAGAATTCCTCAGCTATCGTTTTCTTGTCACTGATTGGTTCTCCCTCCACCTTAAACGTGGTTGGCAGTTTATCCGATTTGTTTTTAGTTGGAAAGATCTCTTTTATGGTATTCAAGAAACGCTCTGGTTTGGAAACGTTTTAGAAAATATTGTAGAAAATATTGTAGTACTCAATACGCTCATTTCAATTTGATTAAAAACTGGCAATCTTGCCTGGATAACGGCGATGTTTGGTACAGTGTTAATGGACCTGCCTTCCACACGACGTCTTGTTAGCTAAACTTGAGGCGTACAGTCTTGACAAAAAAAGCCTCTGATTCATAGCTATCTCAGTGGAAGAAAACAAAAGGTTGGTTCTAGTTTTAGTGAATGGCTAGCTATATTAATAGGTGTTCCCCAGGGTTCAATATTCAGACCTATCCCGTTTAATATATTGATAAACGATTTGTTTTTATAGACGTGATTTAGATATTAACAGACTAGCCACTAAACTGGAATGTGATCTTCCACATATTTTACAATGGCTTAAACTTAACTCCATGGTAGTAAACTCGTCAAAGTTTCAACTTATGTTTCTGGGAATAAAAGGAAAGCAAAACTTATGTATAGATTTAAATGGGAAAAGGATAACAGTATCTAAGGAGGTGTGAAAATAGATAATAAACTTAATTTCCATTCTCATGTACTGATATTGAGTAAAAGGGCAAATTAGAAAATAAGTGCTCTTTCCAGAATTAAATTACTTAAATCTGGAAAAACTCGTCGTCTGTACAATGTTTACATTTTATCTTCTTTCAATTACTGTCCATTAATATGGATGTTTTGACTACAAATCTACAGATTGAGGAAGTCCAAAAGCGAGCAATAAGGGTTTTATCGAACAATTATAACCTGATTATAAACCGTTTGAGGAACTCCTAGTCATACTGGGATTAATACAATACACGTACAAAATTTACAATATCTAATGACGGAGGTCTATAAATCATTACACTGTTTGAATTCGGAATTTATGTGGAATTTGTTCTTGCCTAAACAAATACCATATAATCGAATCTAAGAAAAGGAAATTTACTATTACTTTACCAAAATAAATTTACTTTACCAAAAGTAAAGTCATCTAGTTACGGAATAAATTCGCTATTTTTTCGTGGTAGCTTACTATGGAATACAATACCTGATAGCATAAAATTATCACTATCAGTAAATATCTTTAAATCAAGAATTAAACTTTAGTGTGGTGAACGTAGATGCCGAATTTGTTCCTGATACATTATATATTTGTTTACTGATTTTTTAGTTGCTTTCTTTATATTTATATTTTTGTTTTATATTTTATATTTTAATATTGAAATAGTTGGTGTGTTTATGTAGTATTTTTACAGAACTATGTATTTTTCCAGAACTATGTATTTTTAAACAAACTTTAAATAAAGATGATAAACAAATAAAAATCAAGTTGGTCACGCTATAACTGCCACGTTCAAAAGTACAGTTGACCCTCACTATAAAGGCCGATTTCCATTAGTGCGTTTTTGCCCGCGCAGGCGGGCGGAGCGCACGAGCTGAGAAAGTTGAAAATTCTCAACTTCCACAGCGGACAAGCGCGGAAAAAGCAAATTGAGCATGCGCAAAAAAGTTCGCTACGCCCGCGCGGGAAAAAACGCACTAATGGAAAACGGCTTTAAGCGAGTACCTCGTTATAGCAGACAGTTTTTCTAAAAACGCACTTATTTAGGTCAAAAAATTTACAAATGAATTTATTAGTTAAGAACTATCACAGTAACACTTTACATAATTATGCAATAATCATCAAGTCATTAAAGTGATATAAAGGCGTTTACAGATAATTTTGTTCACACGTCGATAGTAATCTTATTGATAACATCTTCCCACCCTCCGACCCCTCCTCTCATAGCTTTTAAGTATATAAACGAGCATTGCAGTTTTGTGGAATGTTATCTTATAAATTTACTACAATCCTGGACATTAATTATGTCACTTTTGGCGTTTTATGCTGATTCGTGTGTTAGCACCTTTCCCTTCTTGTGCCCATTGCTCGAGATTTGGGTTAGGTGTTGGTGGAAAACCGCATAGGATCGCCCGTGCGACTGTGATTTATTGAAAAACATCCGAAATTGTCCTTATTTTACTGATCTACACGTTTTATGACGTCACAAAGGCCTCAACCAGACCAACTAGGAGGATAGCGAGACTACCCTCTTGTCCAACCGTACTGTAGTGTCACGGTAACTTCTCTACGAAAGTACCTAACATTTTAAATCATCAGTAAACTGGAAATGTAAACTGGAAAAGTTTTATTATTTCTCTAGGTATATCAACGAACACTTTCCCAGTAATTGTGGAATTCGATTTTTGATTTTTTGGCGCTTTATAGGATTGTAGACTGATACTTTACTGTGCTTATACTTACTGTACTTACTTTATTAGTGTTTAGGAATAAATAAATAAATATGGTTATTTTAGTTTGAAGGTTTGTAGAAAATAAGGAAACCTCTACTCTATTTAGCGGACACAACCGCGCAACGAACGCTTTTTCATAATTTCTTGCTATGTCGAATTGCTTTAGGTGGTATTCGAGTGTTTGGAGTGTCTTGGCATCAATCATTTACAATGGGGAAAATTTAAACCTTTATTTAACGGACACTTCCTTATAACGGACACATTTTTCGGTTCCGTTGGTGTCCGCTATATAATTCGTCACGACGTCAACGAAAGGTTCTGTTTATAGTATTTTTAGACATCTTCTTCTATCTATATTCTTGCTTCTATTCGAGTGCGGTTTCTATTTTTATTGTTTGCCAAAAAAGAAAATTATAAATTAATTACCGAAAGATAAAATAAATTAAAATAACATTACACACAGAATATATAATAACATTAGCCATTATTAATTTCCTCTTCAACGAGAATAATGATAATCCGGAGATCTTACCGAGAGTAGGAAGATGTAGAAGACCTGGACGAGAAAAACCATCAAAAAAAAATTATAAATTAATTACCGAAAGATAAAATAAATTAAAATAACATTACACACAGAATATATAATAACATTAGCCATTATTAATTTCCTCTTCAACGGAAATAATGATAATCCGGAGATCTTACCGAGAGTAGGAAGATGTAGAAGACCTGGACGAGCAAAACCATCTCTTTGCACGGCCTGTTTCATTCGATTTAGTAGCAGAACTCAATGACAATGTTTTAAAAGAATACGAAATGTGTATTGTTTATTAGTGAAAACAGAAAGAAAATCTTTACATTGATTGATATAATTTTTTTTTCTTCCAGCGTTTATTTAAGGGCGGCTACAATTTAAGAAAATACGATATTTACATTTTGATGACAATGCATTAATGTCTTATCTTAAACGATTTACAGATTTCCCTGTAAGATGCATTTCTAAAAAAGTCATCGTGGAGGAGAGTGAACGTCATGGCGTCACTGAATTGTGTGATCAATTTTGATGGCAATGCCTTAATATTTTATCTTACCAAGATACCAAGCTTCGTGGGAAGTATACAAGGTACATTTTTGAAAAAAGCCTCAGTGGCGAACAGAGAGCATCATGACGTCACCAAAACGCATAGCTAATAAGTAGATTTTCATGACAGTGCCTTAAGTTATTTTGATGACAATTCCTTGATGTCTTATTTTACTAACATTCCAAGCTTCACAGAAATTCCAAGGTACATTTCCTAATAAAAGCCTCTAGAGTGATCGTCATGTCCTGGCCGCTAATTACATTTTGAGGACAATGTTTGTTAACAAGGGCTCACGGAAACTACAGTTAAGAGATAAACGACTACAGCGGAATCCCCCCC
>JANTOQ010483460.1:0-11314 GCA_027564595.1 Bythotiara depressa | reverse complement strand
TCCAATGCATTTATAACTTCATTGTTTTGGGCCTTATAGCTGCCGAAATAATCTTAGATTTGTGGACTTTTGGTAAACCATAAAAGTTACTTCTTTTGCTGTTGAAGTTAGTAAGATACTGAGTTTCTTGTTTTGTTAATATTTTTTCATGTTTTGAAATAAACAAATTTAACTTTTTCATCATTTCGTTATCAATATTTTTGTTGACTCGTTTGTATGATTTGTTGTCATTTAATTATGCATAAACCATATACTTATAGTGTTTTTTATTCATAGACAACACTTGCTCCTTTGTAAGCTTCTTTTATAACTATTTCTTTGTTTCTTTTTAGTTCCTGAATTGTTTTCTATTCTTCCTTTATTATGATGGATTTATTTTTATGTTTCCTTTCATCCCTTAGTTTTAATTGTGTCTAGAATGTTATTTCGGTTTCTGGAAGGACTAAATATGCATTTATTTTTTACCAATAGAGTCATTTTCAGAAATTTCATGTTGCTTGTGTTTCCAAAGAATCAATAAGTCTTAGTTTTCTAGTGAAGTGTTTTATATCATTTTTTAATTCAGTAATATTTTCGGATGGTGTTGGTGTGAATCTCAAACCTTTACATAATAAATATTAACAAATATATGTTGCCTTATACCTTTGTTACTGTCTTTGATATATCGTGTTCTGGCTCACATCTAAAAAATGATTCCCTCCCATTAATTCTTCTGGGGTCTCAGGTATTATGTCAGTAGTATCCATATTGTCTTCACGTTCAGCATTTCGTATCTGATTTTGTCTCCTTGAATTTTCAAGTTCTTCTCTAAAATCTTCCAATTTCATATCTGTTCCTCGCATTCTCGTTGTAATAGAATTGATACTGTCTTTCACTTCCCGAACATTGATGACTGTAATCTTTTCACTTTTGCGGTCAAATTTGTTTGAATTACCGGTGTTTAACCAGATAGTGAGTGTATCCTCTGTATCCATTACTTTTGTATGGGATTCTGTTCTCTTGCCAGTTTTCTGTGTTTCCTACACGACTTTGTCCGTTGTTATTTGTCCAAAAGTCTGGCGGGATATGACTTCCATTTGTAGGTTTTCCATTTTTCGCCACATTCGCATATGTTTGACTTTTCTTTACTTCTTTTTTGTTCTTATCAGCATTGCTTTCTTCTTGTTTCCTCTCCTGCATGTCAAAGTTTCTATAGCCATCAATTCCATTTTGTATATGCCATTATTCTAAGTATGAGAATCTTTGAATAGAATGTTCTTCCTCGTTCCCACAATCATTGCTCCATCGTGCAAGAAGAACATCTGTTACAGGTTTGCTGAATCATTCTTGTAGTGTAGCCATGAAAGCCTATACACCAATTCATATTTATGGACCAACACTTGGTACACAAGGAAGAAAGCATTTTGGCAATATCATCGGATTAAACATTTACACGAAATCTATCAGGACTTCTTGACAGAAGGCACGAACAGAATGCCCAGAAAGTTTCAACTGAGGTACTTCAGAAATGAGCCAGTGGACGAAACTGAACTAAACTGAACTAATTTAAAGTGGAAATTCAACTGTTAAAAACAAGATATGAACGCTACGAAAAACAATTTCTTGACTTAGTTGCCAATATCATGGCAACACTACAAGAAAGATTCAACAAACCTGTAACAGAAGAAGTTCTTCTTGCACAATTATTGCTATGTGTTCTATGCTCTAGTTCCTCGTGTGACAATGTGTTCCTCGTGAACCAATCTTAAAACATTTGGTAGAATAAGTGAGATTTGTATTTTCTGGGAACATTATTTTTGTGGAAAGACAAGTGAAAAAGTTTCAATGCTAAAAAAAAGTCAAATGATACTGTTTCACGAAGTCTTCAAAATCAACAAAACAAAATTAAACAAAAATAAAGAGACAAGTTTATAGACACATACTTGTATTTTGTCTGTATTTCAAGTATATTAAACACATATTAAACACCCATTCAATTGAAAATTAATAAGGAGAAACATTTTAAGGCTTCTAATAGATTACTGTATACAAGTATTTTCATTTTATGGATTTCCCATGTAAAGATCTTACTTACGATCTTACATTGTTTGTAAATATTTCATGTGGGGGTTGCAACACTTCCTATATGGGCCAGATACAATGCCATTTGAAAGTCAAAGTAAGTGACACATAGGTGTTTCTACTCTTACTAATAAAATCATCCACATCTACAGGAACCATGTCTGTAGTCCAAAAACAAATGCTCGAATGTGACCATGATGTTAAATATGTATGATGATTTTAGTATCATGACACATGCTAACAGGACATTTTAAAGAGTCTCTTTTTATATTAATAGACAAAAGACGATATTTCCCATTCTATATTCTTATATAAGTGATTATATTGTATAGTTGGCTTATCCATTCTTGGTAATATTAGCTGTAACACGATCAATGATTATTTTAATTATTATCATAACTATATAATAGGCATATATATTGAATGTGCAAGTTTGACTTAAATGAGCATTTAACATGCTCAAAACATCGTCAATTTACTGTTTCACATTTTTCAGGCACGAGTTTTGTTTGTTGATGATTCTTTTCCACCTTCTAATAAATCACTCACATTTGGTGGATCACCAATCTCGAAAGTCGCTGCTTGGTTACGACCACATGAAATATCAACAATTCAAAAAAACAAGATTGGATGGGATGTGTTCAGGAATCCAAGACCATCTGATATTATTCAAGGAACCATCGGTAATTGTTGGTAAGTTTGGAGTTTGTTTTCGTTGAGTTAGTAAATCTGAAGCTTGGGTTTAGTGAGTTTCTTGTGGTTTTGTTTTATGAGGTGAGTTTTCACTGAAATAAAAATATGAATATCTTCCTAACTGTTTTTGTTCTAGTACTATACATATATTGCACTGGGAGATCAATCATGGGTGGACTGCAAGATTACCACAATTATCTACAGAGTCATTATTTTAAAGCATAATATTTTTAAGAAAACAAGATATACCATGATAATAGTCAAAGGGAATATGCATAAGAAATTGATTGATTATCCATTCATTATGTTAAATTATAAGAATACATTATTGTTGTGTAATTTATGTCACAAATATTTGTATGAACACAACAGTGAGGAAGTTAAGATTGCTCAAAACAATTTACAATATTTTTCATTCTTAGGTTTCTGAGTGCATTAGCTGTTGTGTGTGAAAAACCTGAATTGTTAGAAAAGGTGATGATAACGAGAGAGGTAATATTTTTATTCTTCTATTTACACATTATTAAGATTCTTGTTATTATTTATTATCTGTCTGCATGACTTGATGTTAATTGAACATGTAAAAGTAACTTAATATTGAACCATATAATTTGTAAACAAAATTATATTATTTATGCCTGTATATAATGTATTTTAATACTATAAACAGGATCAAACTTAATGTGTGTCATTACTTGGATATAATAACTATTTATTCCTTTTATTTGCATCTGAAGACAATTGTCTCTCGCAAATTTAAATTGTGTGCAGTTTTTTAAGGCCAATTAAATCAGTATTGTTCAGCACCAGAATTTAAAATATATGTTTTATAAAGATAACTTTATAAAAATAAACAAACAAATCACTCTTTAGTGTTACAGTTACACCACACTGGACAACTAAGCAATAAATCATGTACAATTTAATAATAAAGCCTTGAACAATCATTTAGTTGAGATAAGGGGAAAGGATAAAAAGTGAAAGTAAAATGACTACAACCCACATGAATATGACGTAAACGTTATTTATTAATTGCTACATAAGACTTTATAGATATGTCATACATTTTTTAGGTTTGTGAAGAAGGTATTTACCAAGTAAGAATATGCAAAAATGGAAAATGGGTGGTGGTTCTAGTAGATGACCTTTTACCTT
This sequence comes from Bythotiara depressa, assembly GCA_027564595.1. Classification (NCBI taxonomy): domain Eukaryota; kingdom Metazoa; phylum Cnidaria; class Hydrozoa; order Anthoathecata; family Bythotiaridae; genus Bythotiara; species Bythotiara depressa. The sequence continues at coordinate 7,405 of JANTOQ010483460.1, read as the reverse complement.
GTGATGTTAGTGGCCAACTGGTGTATTCACAGGTATGTTTTCACAGCGTTCGATGTTTTATTTTAATATCACTTGAAATTGTTGAAACATTTAACATTCTATTGTCAACGTATGATTTTAGTAAACGTTTCAGTACCCATTATATTTTGAAAAACCATGCACCATGCACATATTTTCGATAGGAAAAATCTTTTTGAAATACGCAAACAACTATTATTACTTGTACCATATTAAAGATCAGCTGCTAGTAACATTCTTTCAAGGTATTTCAACATGGCAGAGACAGTACATGTTGTTTAAAAATATATAAGACACAAAGTTAATAAATTTAATTATTCCTAGTTCCTACCACTGAATGATGCATAAACTTTAGAAACTTTTTCATTTCCGTATACAATCGTATTAATGAGCATCACGTGTGTACATTTTAATTAAAGTTTGTTTCCATTTTAAATTTAGGCAGCAAGAAATCAGTTATGGGTACCAATTATAGAGAAGGCTGTCGCCAAGTCTGTTGGTTGTTATGAAGCATTGGTAGCAGGTCGTTGTATAGAAGGTTTACAGATGTTGACAGGCAGTCCTTGTGAATGCATCATACTGCATAGTAAGAAATTTCTTCAAATTTTTATGCACCCTCAATTTTCACATGCTATAAATATATTGTGCGCCTTTCATGCACACTTGTGTTATATAACTTTTTCTTATAATTTAACATAAAGCAAACAGATAAACCTTCTTATAATTCATGTTATTCAACAATCTATCACAAGTTTGACAGCTCATGAGAAATAATGAAACGTTCTATAATGTCTGATCGGGTAGATGGACTTGAAGATGTAAAAAAAAACTTGTTTTTTAGATCGTGTAGATGATGCTCCGGAAGATGTTATTGATAAAGACCTTGTTTGGGCTAAACTGCTTAGCTGTAGAAATGCTGGGTAATTATTTAGTCTTTTTTATTTTTTGTCTAAATGAAAAACAGATGTGGCCAATTTAAACAGCTAAACATAATACGTAATAAACATCACATAGCATATATATGTGAGTCATCTTAGTGTATCTCTATAATGTTACGCCTATTGTAGATCACTGAAAAACCATGGTTTGTTAATTATATGACTATTCTGTCTACGCTAATAGATGTATTTTTCTATTTATACAGATACTTGATGGGAGCATCATGCGGAGGAGATATATCTGATGAAGACTTGATTGAAGCATATCAACGAGTTGGTCTACAAGCTCAACATGCATACTCTGTCCTTGATATACAACATATAAATGAAGATAGGTTCGTTTCATTTCTCTTCTTCACTTACTTTATACTCTGGTTTCTTAACGTAGGAGGGTACCCTATCAGAATGGCCAAAAAAGTTTTTTTCGTGTTTCAGCGAAAATGTGCTTAAAAAATATGCAAAAAAAGTTTAACTGTGAAAGAATATTCTTTCTGGACATACTAAACAAATAAATAATAATAAGCACGAAAAACTTTTATACACAAAATATAATAAGCCTTTAGTTATCATAGTATGTTTTTTTTGCGTCGCATAAAAACTGTGGCATATATATAATTTAATTAATCAGCTTTTATCCATTGGCGCGTTGTGGCGTACAATATTAATAATTCTAAAATGAGTTTAAAGGCAACGTTTTTATCGTTATTATCAGGGTGAAATAAGATTTTTTTACAAGGCCACCCTGTTTTACTCTAAGAGCTCCAACTCTTTAAGAAATTGTCGGATTCCTTTAAAAATTATAACTGAAGATAAGACTTTAATGAAATAAACTGTGCCCGCAAATCTATTTATTCTATATGGTTGCCAATTACACGGTTAAATTCACAATAAAAGGATTTGGCTAAGTAAGGTAAAACACAAAAAATTAATTACTGACCAAACTAGTTGGGTAATAAAAAATCGCGGGCACAGATCTTTTGCTTTCACAGATGTGCTTCAATTTATTCAGAAATATCAGGGGAAAATTAAGATGGCAAGGAGTTGGAGCTTTAGAAAGGTTTTGGGGGGCATTTTTTGTGACAATTTCCTGGTTGACCCATAGTTGCTCGATGACTGAGTCATATATTTTTGGAAAGCTTAACCTTTAGTCTACAAAACCTTTAAAACGATTTTTGGATTTAAATTGTATTTAATTAAATATCCTACAGTAAATGTGCTACTAATTAGGGTACTCTGTAGACTAGTAAAATCGTTCTTAAATAGTTCGGTAACAACGAGCGCGTAGCGCGAGAGAACTTTCTTCCATTCTTTCATCCGGAGGACGTGCTTCACTTTTCCGCCGCGCGAGTGAAGGCGAGTAAAGGCCAATTTCCATTACTGTATTTTTGCTCGCGCCAGAGGAGCGAACGTTTTTGCTCATGCTCAATTTGCTATTTTGCGCTTGTCCGCCGTGGAAGTTGAGAATTTTCAACTTTCTCAGCTCGTGTGCTCCGCCCGCGCGGGCAAAAATGCAGTAATGGAAATCGGCCTTAAAGAACGACGCTTGCTAGTCTAGGTAGTCTGCTATCTTTATCGATTTTTAAAGCTACAATTTTTTAAACCAACTACTTAATGTTGTAATGTTTATTATTTTTAGACTTATCCGCCTTCGTAATCCATGGGGCCGTGGATCTTGGACAGGTGCATGGTCTGACAATTCCCCTCTATGGACTGACGAGTTACGAAACCAGTTACGGGCACATGGATCGGATGAAGGGGTATTCTGGATGTCTTTAGAAGATGTGATGACGTGAGTATTCGGAATTGAAGAAATATTAGTAAATTCTTTTTGGCAAACTGATTGATTCAATGTGTTTTTTAAAATATATTTTATACATACCTTTCTATTTTCTGTAGACTTGACTTATATATATATATATTTAAGATAAGAAATTCGTCAAATTTATGATGAAAGTGATGAAAAACGTTTCACTGTCTTGTGTGTTGTCAAAATACTTCATGTTCGTTTCCTGTAGGTACTTTGACAGTGTTGACGTATGCAAATATCGGCGCGATTGGACAGAAGTTGCTATTGAAGGAACATTCGCATCACCTTTAAATAAAACTGGCCAAGTCTGTTATCTCACAGTATTTGCTCCAACAGAACTTGATGTTACACTTTTTCAAGAATCGAATAGGTATGACATGTTTCTTCATTCACTCACACATTCTCATGTATTAGGATGAATTAGCTTCATTCACTCACACATTCTCATGTATTAGGATGAATTAGGATGAATTATACGATGCGGAATAATTATGGAACATCCTATGAGTTCGCTAAACATTTAAAAGATTTTACCAATCATATTTGTTTTTAATTGTAAGAGATTTGCCTCTCAATGACTAGTTAATAATATGCGAACAAATTCTCGAATTACACTACACTGTTTGTTGTTATGTAATAATTCTATAGTTATGATACTGTGTGTGAAGCCACCCCTGTGGATGCAAGCCCATAGACATGTAGTTGATGTAGATAATAAGCCACACACCTGATAATTTATGTTCGTCAGTTGGATCCAACATTATATGATAACTTTTCTTACTCAATCATATTGTAGAGGTTCACAGACAGAATCATTAGCAAGTTTGGATCTTTTTATTGGTATTTATCGAGCAACATCCGGCACTGCGGAACCTACTCCAATTAAATATATTGCTCATAGCGACCGCAAGATCAAACCGTCAGTACTATGCAACGCATTTCTTGATGTTGGCATCTACCTTATAAGTGAGTAACCATTGTTCCTGTCACAATCACAGGAAGTAACGCCCCTCGCATTCATTAATATTAATATTAATATTAGTGAAATATTTTTACTACTATGTAAACACCAACTTTAAATAAAGTTCTCTAATCTAATCTAATCTAATGATGGGCAATGCTTTTTTCTCGGCAGAAACTTGTAACAAGAAATTCACATGTTTATGTATTGATAATTTTATTCTTCTACTTGGATTAACAATAAGATAAATATTTTTCCGTTGGATGTAATTGTTTTCGAAATTATTTTTCACCAACGTTTTCTCGTAGTTCCGACAGCTTTCAACCATTGGAACAGTGGTGTTGTTTTGCATTCCGCGCCAAAGTACGTTTTGTCAGTTCACAGTTCTAAACCTGTACTCACAGATCACATTCCGATGACCAGATATTCTTACTCGGATGCGTTATTCCTATTGGTTGAAAAGTTAGGGAAAAAACACGAGGTACGTTATTTTTATGCTTACGTTCGAGGTAGGTGGTGGTAGAAGATGGAAATATTCCCTTGTTATCTACTCTGCAAAATTATAGGAAACTGTAAACAGATGGACGACTAAAAGAAGCGTTTTGATATCTGACAATCCATTCCATTTCTCTGTCTGCTGTATAATATATATGAAATATATTTATCCCGCTATACTGGTAGCATAGTTGTGTGTTTATCCTTTAGGGCATTCCAGGTGTCACTTGTTATTATATGTCGCGAAAGCTTGCTGGTTTGATAGTTGCAGCTGAAAACCGCCGTTCAGATGTTCATCTACATGTTGATTGTAATTGCACCGACAGTTTTAATGTCGTCTCTACACGTGGACATCTCGTCACAAATGATTGTTTGCCACCGTTATCTAGGTAAGTGATTGTCAGCCACCGTTATTTAGGTAGGTTGTTTGCGTTGCATGAAGCCTATAATAGAACAAAAGCATGCATGGACGGTTTTAAATGGATCACTAATTAAAATTTCTTTTGTTTACGCTTGTTTAATGTAATGTAAATTCATTGCAAGTTTTATTCAAATATGAATCTGTTAATCATGTAAGGTTTGAACGAATATGAATATGTTAATCATGTAAGGTTTGAACGAACTGAAGTATAATTTTGTTGTTCTTCACCTATTAACTTGTTTTTAGGCAAATTTTAACGGTTCTCACTCAACTCGAAGGAACTGATGGATATTCTGTATCTCACAAGCTTAAATTTCGAATCTCACCGCTGAATGCTTACGGAGGATTTGGATCACACCAATACCCACTCTTGGTGCAAGGATTGTCTGAAATCCACAATCCGAGACCACTATAACCAATGGCTGGATTTTGAACACTGTTAAATATGCGGATATTGTATTATACATGTTGCGGCCGTTTGAATTAACCCTTTAATGCATAGTGTCCTCGAAAACTAACCAATCATTGATCGTTTCTCGGAAACTAACCAATCATTGATCGTTTCTCTCGCAAACTAACCAATCATTGATCGTTTCTGGGAAACTAACAAATCATTGATCGTTTCTCGGAAACTAACCAATCATTGATCGTTTCTCTCGCAAACTAACCAATCATTGATCGTTTCTGGGAAACTAACCAATCATTGATCGTTTCTCTGTCATTTTGCTTTTCCAGGGGATTAATTGTTAAAAACATAAGTGAAAGTAAAGCTTGTAAAAGTTTATAAGACCCCCTTGTTCTTCATAATAGAGGCTTGCTGTAACCAGGGGGTTATAACCAGGAGGTATGTTTATGTTTATGCATTAAAGGGTTAAGAGAATGACCCAATCAACATGTAAATGGTTGTCTATTTTACAGACCGAGTGTAAACATATTACAGATCTGTGGTTAGTAGTTTGTTACCTGTTAAAAGGTTCGAGTGAGTAAGCGTAACAGAATTTGAAATTGTCAAAATGTGAGACTTTCAACCCGAATTCACTTTTAAAACTAAAATCAACAGAACAGACCAGAATAATTTGGTTAACATTGAGTTTCTTTTTTGTTGACCCTCAAATTTATTTTGTAATTACGCGTTACGCCTCGTTACAACCGAATCACGATTTTTTTGCTAGTTTTTTTATATTTTACGGTGTGTAAACCGTACTCGGTTTATACTTATTGGTGTGTTGTTATAGCGACGCCTTAGTGTTGCAACAACATTGTTTAAATAAAAACAATAATTTGTGTACATGCATGAGTGCATGAGTGAGGAATTATGTCAGCCTACTTGTCAAGAAATTTTATTAATCAGTTAGAAATGAACATTTTAGGGGATGAAGGTATTAAAAGTAGGCAGCTTCATTGTTTCATGGTTAACGACGGACATTTATTTTGACTGACGGCTTATCGTCGTCATTGTTTGCACAAAGCGACACTACGGCGATGATGTTATTAGAAATACATTTTTCAGAATTTGTATATATTAAATATAAATTTTTTATTTACAAAATTATATGTTAATGCACCTGTGTATAATATTACTCAAACTTGATAATGTCTATATGAATTTTCTTCTTTGTATTTTATTTGTTTGAAATGCGTTGTCGTGTTTATACCAAGTAGGTGTATATAAACAAGGTTGTTATAAAGTGAAGCTTCGCTATATAACATCCTTGATATAAATTATTATTTTCCGATGCATCAAATTTCGCAATCACTTTTCTCTAAGCATTAGCCAAATGCTTATTCAAGAATAATATTAAGGAAAATACAACACGCTTTACGTCTTGGACTAAAACGTCTTCCGCTCCAGTAACCAAATAGACCTTTCCCGAATTACATAAATTTTCATTAAATTTTTATATTGCTTTTTAAAAACTAAGGACAAATTCTCCCTATTTCTCGACCTACATTGTGACTGATAAAACATTTCAAAGCATACTAAACATTTGTTTTGGTTATAATTAGACTAAAATCATTATCATAAATATTTGACACAACGTGCCAGATTAAACAAAATGAGTTCACCAAATGTTTTAATGAATACAGATATAAAGAACTTGACTTAACTTTTTCAGTTTACCAATGACTTAAGGCTTACGATTTTAGGTACTGTGGTAATGAAGTAACTGTGGTTATGCAGGGGTGGGGGCGTTTGGTCCATTTATGTCATTTATGACGACATCAAAAAACAAAGAAAACATTAAAATATGTAAAATTTTCGTCGTTTTTCTTAAGAAATTGGTATTTGCGTTCTTACCACGTTTCCACTTAACAACTACAGCCGTTCTTGATTTTTTGCACATTTGAGGAAAAGTGGCAAAACTTAAATGGGGTCTAATATTTTCACATTGATCGTAGTTTTAGTCCTTTCTTATTAGCTCGCTCAAAGCCTCGTTCATGTTTAGAAATAGTGAGATACGTATATTTAGAGAGAGAAAGACTAATCTAAGACTAATAGGTAATAGTTCGTTCATCGTCATTTTGTAACCATGAGTGTAAATGTGGGATGTGGTGGATATTTTAATAATTTCTTATTAATCACAAGTAAATTAAGTTAACTTCTTCGCTCCAGCAGTGTGCTTTTGTAGCTTGAAACTATTATACCTGTCGTTCCGTTCAACTGTTTACTAACCATGCGTTGCGTTACTTTTGCAATCAAAACAATCATAATCATGTAACATTTAGTATATGACTTTTAGTTTTTGTTTCGGTTTTCTGTATTG
>JANTOQ010483349.1:0-11315 GCA_027564595.1 Bythotiara depressa | reverse complement strand
AAATGACCAATGATTTGATTCCTTTCCAGGGACACTATGCATTAAAAGTTTAATTACAAATGTAATAGAATTATTATACCCTTACTTGACCTATAATGTCATTTTAAACTTTGTGCACAGTACAACTGGAAGATTTAAACTCTGAACCTTTAGACATGTCACTACCATCTGCACTAAAGCTCCAAACGTTTAGTAGTGATGCAGATGTAACTGGATAGAAATGCCACATTTTCTTATTTCATTTTTTACTACACTGACATTTATATCCTACAGGTAATAAATTATACCTTATATTGTCGTTTAGTATGCAAAAGCTTGTCACTCCCTGTCAATCCAAAGTTATCACAATTGTTTGATATTACTTACATGAACGTCAGAGCTGTATATTGAACCAAAGAACAAAGAGATCATGAGAAGTTTCTTGACCCCAGCAATACCTATGACTCAAGTTAATGAACAGCCTCTGTAGGAGAATAAGAGACCCGTAAATAAATTGAAAGCCGCTGTAAAATCAAAAGACATCTGAACAATGTTTTTAACGAACAAATGTCAGCAACAGAATGAATGTACCAAGGACAATCCCATCTTGTTAGATGAATTCAAGTACTTAATATAATATAGTGTTCAAAAAGAATAACTGTGACTTGTATCTTTCCCTAAGCATCTATTAAAATGTCTTTTTCAACCGTTCACTTGTTTTTTAGCATTTCAACATTTTTCACGGGTATTTATTTTCGCGAATGGGCCATTTCAACATTTTTCGTGAGTATTTATTTTTGCGCAATCGGCACAAATTCGCGAAATTCGCGAAAATGTCTACCCCTAAGGTAACAGTCATTCTATATGCTATTAACACATGAAAATCCAGCTTCGTAATATGATTCATCAGAATTAAACTTTAATGATATTTTAATATATTTTCTTCTCTTTTGAATTACATTAATTCTCTGTATTCAACTCTGTCATTAAATACAAGTTTTTATGCATAAGAATACCTCCTGTTTATATTAAACTTCCAATAGGAAACCTTTATAATATTATGCGGAACCCAGGGGTCTTATCATCTTTTACCCAATTTATTTAACATTACATTTCCAATAATTAGCCCTCTGGAAAAAAAATGGAAAAATAAATTTAAAAAAAGTAAAGAAATTATTTTATTCATTTCCAGGGATATTAAAAGGGTTAAAAGTATAACCAACCCAGTGGGCACATCATGGTCAAACAATGTCCTATCAACATTACAGACGTTGTTGTCACATTGTTTCAATGTTGTGTGACCATGATTTGCCTACTGAGAAGGTACTGATTCCATTTTACTCATTAATTATCAGTCATTATTTTTGTTATTATTATTATTATTGTTATTATTATTATTATTATTATTATTAAGAAACTAATCTTTTCTAGCATACTAAGAATTTTACATAGTGTTGCATAAAAAAAAAGATTTCTAGAGCTATGTAATAAGACATGAAACAATAAAAACAAAACTTTCTCGTTTTTCTTTTTTTTATGTAATGAACTAATGAACTAATGGGAAAAAATATGGTGTACTTCCCACAGTTAGCACGAAATCTGATCTAACATATTTCACGATCACGATTCTCTCTATTATATGTTTAAAGTCTAATATAATGTACTAAACCTGGAGAGAATATTGCATTTTATGGTAAGTATACCTACCACCACCACGATGATCAAAATGTTCCCAGTTTATGCTAATTAGATAAGTAGTCTTTTACTAGATCCGGAGAAAAATGGTAACTATTTAAACTTATTTTTGATATCAGAAACTCATTGAAAATATATTGTAATTACAAGACACTGTCACATAAAACTATAGTGGATTGTTTGCGTCACATGATTTCTATTTAATTGATTTTCTACACAGGCATTAAAAGTATGAATTTTCATTCAAACGCATTTTGTTTATAATAAAACGTGTAGTTTTACCTATAATCTTACAAAAAATATTGCTTACTGATTGTCACAAAACTTGGCATTACGCTCTGAAAATGGTTGGATGAAAATTTTAATCATTCTAATTAAATTGTAGACCGAGAAACTGATTCCATATCATCTCTATCTCACTCATCAATTATCACTTGTCATTCACCCCATTGTTTACATCTTACAATTATATAAGCAGCTAATGCACTAATAGGAAAAAAATGTGATCAACTTCCTGCAGTCTGTCACCACACTATTCATGGCTTTTGACATAATTTTTTTTCATTTTCCTTCACAGTGCCTATTATTTTAATTTTGTTATTTACGCTGTGTAAATATAATGCTCACAAGCCCTCGGTATCATAATAGGTCTTCGAGTCAAACAAGCTTCTGATTGGTCTAATCTTCATGTCTCCTAGGAATTATTTGACTACTCGTTAGAGTAAAAACAAGTTTTCTAAATGTGCTTTTCCTGTTAAACACATGTTGATGTTGGATTGTATAGACTATGAATTATATTACTAAATTGCAAAACCATTATTATTATGAAATTATGCTTGGGCTATATCCAGAAAACGTTGAAATCCAATTGAAGCCTTGACCTTTAATGCATCTCCAGAAAGTAATAAAGTAATTTGCTTTTTATTTTGAGCTAACATTGTTTTAAGGTTTAACCAAATTTTCAAATTGAAAGAATCACTATACTATCTCTACTGGAATCACGTCAACACAGTTTTGGAAAAAGTAAATATTGTACTCTATGCAGAAGATGTGAATTGATAAAGTAAAATTGCTAAAAGCTGATAAGACACCCTGGTTCCTTATAAAATTATCAAGGTTTCCTACGGTCTTCTATACCAGTAGGTATGCTTAAATGCATTAAAGGGTTATTATGGAGCTATTTTGGAATGATTTCATTAACTAAAAGATATATATGTTAAATAAAATAAAACAACTAGATAAAACAATACAGATCAAATTAAGTTATATTAAATTAGACATACATTATTATTGACCAGAATTTTCCAAAAATGAAAAAATAAATCATCGTTGGTTGTTTTAGACTTGTGTTATAGCAGTACCATTATGGTTTTTCTTTGCTAATTTATGGTGATGGCAGTGCTTTTCAAAGGTAATGTTTTTCAATATAAAATTCATTTTTCATCATTATTCTAATTTTGAATATTGGACTTTATAATTATCATAATAAAGAGGCACTCTTTTTCCTATTATATTTATTTTAGGTCATTTTACTGATTTCGTAACACCTTGTGTGACATCAGTGTTGTGTGACATGGTCAATATTGCTACTATGATGTGAGTAATGTTTCATTTTAATATTTTATCATGCATAACATGTGGAAGTTCTGTTGCACAGAATGGTTGTTTGTTTTTGTGAATAATATTGTGGATAATGGATTTTCTACTTCCATACTTCATGTTATTGTCTTGTTTTACGGTTGTTTCTGTTTCAACTGGTCTCATAAATTCATTTATTTCTGTTTTAATTATTTCTGTGTTTCTTTGTTGAAGGTCCTTAATTGACAATGTAAACAAACCTTGTAATAAGGATAATACTTTTAGAGATCCTATCCTCTGCTCAATAACCAATATCACTTGTTATGTCCTTTATTTCCTTACAGCTTGTTGTTAACTATTATTTAATTTATTTTTACGATTTTAAAGTATTATTTTGTTAGATTCTCATCAGTATATTGATTGTTATTTACTTCTCTAAGCTCTGGTAGCTTCAAGTAGCATTAGCTCAGTTGGTATCGGTATGGAGTCACCATCCAAGGATGCTGAGTTAAAACACTAACACTGACTGACGTTAACGTTCAAAGGTCAATTGTGGAGTTGTCTGGCTGAATAGAAAATACTTCACTTGACTCTTAGAGCTAACAGGAGAAGTTGAAATGGGAGCTTTTAATATAACGGGTCTTTTCTTCTGGCCCCTCCTGGAAAGAATTAACAGGCTATTTGTCTTGAAATGTCAGAGGCTAGCCACATAAAATATACCCACTATCACTATCTAACAATGTGTAAATAACACAGAACAGAACAATATATTCCAACAATATTATTGTGAAGTAAAGTCGACATTTATTCTACTTCTTGTTATTAGTATATGCTACAATATTGAAAATGTATTTTTACAATGTTTTTTTCCTTAGAACATCCTATAAATTGACAACCTTTTTTCTCTTGCAATGTTAAACAAACATTTCGACAATTGTGTTTACTTACCTATTTTTTCACTATATAGAGTATTTTTGGTCTATCCATTCAGGGTAATGAAAATGGTTATCATTCAAAATAAACATCTTTCCTTTTAAAATGGTATGTTTTAAAAACACTCTACTCAGCTAATTTAATTTGTTCTGTAATTAAGATTTATTAATTAAATTAAATATATTTTAAAAAGCAATGAACTCTGATTTAATAATTAAAGTAATTGTAATTTGATAATTAAGTTGTGGTGTTGGGAGATTGACACAGAGCAAAGAGGTTATGTAATATCTTTTGTCAGGCTATTGTGACTTTTAAAACAATAAATAAATTAGCGCTGATTATCTAAAGGGACACTAGATTTTGTGTGGAGGTAGTAGAAGTCTAATTCATTTGGATTTGTATACTTTAAATTTTATATTTAAAATATTTTAAATTTTGGAATTGCATTACTTGTTACAATGATGTTTTGTTTTGCATTTTTTGTCCTAACATTTGTTGCTGATGTCATAGGTATCATTTTTTCTGTTTTTCCCATTTTACAGAATTGCAGAACATATAATATAATATATAATATAATAACATATAATATAATATCATAATAATTTAATAACATATGATATAATAACATAATAATTTGGTGTAAGATAGTATATGACATTTTTTCTTTGGTAAGAAATGTGTGTTTTTATTTGTTGCTTTAAATGAAGAACATTACTGTACATGACAGAGTTTGCATTGTTTATCTTCACATAAGTAAATAAAAAATAGAGTTTTACAAAAAACACCACTATGTTTTTTCAGATTTCCCAGGTTAGTCTGAACCCTGTAATTCATGTTGCATGTTTCTGGAATAATAATTAATAAATAATTAATTATGTTAATTATTTATTATGCTTGTATATTTTTGTGTAGAAACATTAATTAATTAATTATATATTTGATAAGAATATAAAATATGCTTTCTATTGTACAATTATTTTTACTAACATTTTAGGTCAACTTTCACCTGGTGGGATTTCTGCGTCCTCTTTGTAAGTGTTTTTTGTTGTTTAATTAGGATGGTGATATACTTCAGTTACTATTATATGTTTCTGTTTGTCTTACTTGCAGTGAGTAAGTTCAATCTGGATTTTCAATTCCCCTTCTCTGCATTTAATTTTTTTATAATGTCATTATCTGGATAATTAACCTGTTGTCTTCAATAATCTACATGTTAACATGTGTCATTGACAAAGTTCAGTCATCAGGAATGAAAAACAGGGATAAGTCCACCTTCTTGGACATAAGACAAGTTTACCTCAATATTTCTGCAAAATTTGTTAACATCGTTAGTGGCGAAGAAGATCGTTTGATAATTTTTGATAATTTGTAATTTGTCACATAATCACACAGCTTATTATTGTGAACCTTTCCCAGTAATGTTTTATTTCTTGTTTTTACTTGAATAGGTTTTTTTAATTAGGTTTTGAACATGGTAATAGATTCTCGAGATTATATTGTAACAATCATGGAAATAATCATCCAGTTCGTCATCCCATTCCTATATTTAAACACTGGTTCATACGATGCGATCATTCATTGGCACCGTGTCAGCAGTCTGATCCACAAAACATCATGCTTTATTCTGTAAAATGTGAAATGTGTATGGGGAGAGAAAATGGGGAGTTTTTAACCTCCAGTCTATTTTAAATTTCATATTAAAAACCTTCTAATTTTAGAAAGAACCAGGGGGTAATTAGTTTAGTTAAAAATAAACTAAAATAAATTAATGTTTTATTAATAAATTAGATTAATCAAAATTGTAATTAATATTGGTCTGCACTAATTAAGAGTTGCTTTTCTATTGTTTTGTTGTTTATTTAGATACTTTAAATGTATGTCCTACCAAGAAACCACCATCTTCAGAACCATGTAAGTAATATATGTTTACCATTGCTTTTACAAAATTAAACAAAGTTTGCAGAAGCAGAAAATATTTTTGTTTACTACTGTGCTATATTATTTATTCAAATATACTTTGTTCATTTCAATTTTCGCACAGATGAAAAAAGTCCCAAGATTTTTAAAAACATATTTTTGATTCTATTAAGTTCTCAATAACTGCAGTGTCAAGTATCAAGTAGATAATATTCAATTCTCTAGGAGTGCAATGGGATAAGTATTTTAAAAATTAGATTACAAGCAAATAATATTGAAATGGAAATTTTCAGGCACGTATTACTTTTTGACTGTCAATATTGAGAATTTACTTTGATTGATGTAATTTTACTACAGATCTTAATCAGACAAAATTTAATAGCTATAGATATATTATATTGTATAATATATGGATCCATATATAGTCGCAATGAAGACCCAAAAAAATTGACCAGTATGTACAATATAAACAAGCCTTTTTGTAGGTTATGGTTTCTGTGAAACAATGAACACCTTTAACCATTTAATACATATATTAATACATATATTAAACTTCCCATTGGAAGCCTTATCAGCTTTTACCAAATTTATTTAACATTATATTTCCAATAATTAAGCCCCTGGAAAAAAGCAAAGTAGCAAAGAAATGACCAATGATTTGATTCCTTTCCAGGGACACTATGCGTTAAAAGATTAAAATAACCTTGATGCAGTTTGTCTTTATTTTTGACTATAATTACCATTTGCTTCTGAATAAGTTCCATGGAAAACATTTATGAAAAGCCAATATATACAAACGCTTAAACCATCAATATATTTGTCCTTATTACACTATTACAGACTGGCTCACAGACATATTTCACGTTGATATTAGTTTTAAGAAATCTTCTCAAAAAAAGAAAAAAGAAATACTGCAACATGAGTTATAATATTATATGTTATAATATTATTTGTTTGCAATTATATCTGGTGTTACAGGCTTTAACTCCATTAAAAACTTCTGGAAAAGACTATTTGTAATTTTCTTGTTTATTGCAACTTTAGGTGAAAATCCAGACAATGCTTGTCAGCCAATAGCTGAATGTTCATTGCAGCAGAATCCATTTGGATATCATGCAAATCCTAAGACCATTCATGCTTATTGCCATTGTATCTGGGGAAAAAATATGTGCCGACCATGTCCACCAGGGCAGATTTGGAAACAGGCTCTATTATGTTGTGCCAACAGTCCTTCAGGAAGAAAGCATTAATAACATGGTTCTGATTGTTGTCATATTTAATGCCACAATATGTTTATTTTGTTTGCATATTTTCAACACAATATTTTTCACAGTTATGATCTAGTTTCTTGCATCGTTATCTAATCGGATTCACCTTTTTGTTTATAAATTTTTAGCATATTACCTTTACAGTTGCATTTTAAGAAGTATGCTACTGTACCACAATCTAGGCAACCTTCCTTCCCTCCCTGTTGAGAGTGGCCTTTTGTTGCAAACATGATGTTTTTAGTCATACAATGTGCCCTTTTCTATTTGATCTTGCTCCCAAATCTTAGACAGACCCCTGGTTAAAATATGTTGCAATAATTTATGTGGAAACAATAACATGTCTCATATAAATATGAACAACATTTTTATACAGTTATTATAATTTATGTTAATTTATTCTCAAATAATATTTTGTGTGTACAATGGAATTCATGTAATTCATGTAATTCGTATTCTGAAAGGACCGAGAAATTTGTTCCAATTTCATGATTTTTGAATTATAGGATTCTCCTGTTATAAAGGAAATCTGGGGGGACCGAAAAATTTGTTTGAATTAGATGATTTTTACATGGGTGCCACTGTATTTTCTGATATTTACGTTTATGTGTTTGTGTTTCTGAGATTTATGTTTTGTGCCTAGTATAAGCAGTATTTATGTGGCTAGTATAATTTATGTTAATTAATTTATATTAATATACTATGTCTTCATGCACTGAGATGTATGTTATTGTTTGTCAAGAAGGAAAATATTGTAAAGAAAGTAAACAGAATTTTATATTTCTCTAATGCAAATACCCAGGTTGAAATTTGAGGATTTCCCCAGGAAAACAAAACAATTTGTAATAAACAATATTCCATGCATACCTTTAATTAGATATTGCCACCACAAATTGTGAACAGGAAATTATAACAACTTATATTTATCTATATACACTTTGTTGATTGCAGATCATTATGATGCGAGACAATTTCTAGCTAAGTGATTTGATCCACCACATTAAAGCAAGTGAAATAATTTGGTATATTGCACTGATTCGTACTGCTTGACTGCTCCACTGGATTAGGGTTGTTTTGATTAGTGTTCAGAATAAATCCAGCGAAATGTGGTTTTGCTCCGCTATAGGGAGCTATTCATTTATAACTTTTATGTTTGCAGAGGATAATAGACATTTAAAAAATTAAACTTCTCAAAGTTCTGCAAAGATAGTAGATGTAATAAAAATAGGACTTTCTTAACCTGGAGGAAGGTGGAACTGATTGTTTTTGTTTTCGTTTCTCCAACTCAAAACGAATGTAAATTTCACATACACATTAAGCCAGTCTTGGTCACATACACATTAAGCCAGTCTTGGAGATTAGGTAAGGATGACCATCATAAAAAAACAAAGAGACAAACTGATAAAGTGTGTATTTGAAATTTCATGGTTGGCAAAACTAAGTAAAAGAAAAGTCTATTGTAACAATAATAGAAATAAAAATGGTTTATTAATTAAAAGTTTTGAAAGTGAAGCTTAAATGTAACCTTACAAAACGAATGTAGTTACTAGTGCATATATCTTGATTTATTACTACAAAACAAATAATTATACGCATATGTATTACTGATTCAACAAGTTAGTAGAAACCCAGGATTTCAGTTGTGTGATGTTATTCCATGTAAAGTTTACATCTGACATATTTTGTTGCAAAGGTCTCATGTGTTTTATTTATCACTTATAGACAATACTGATTACTCAGTTAGTTATATTTCATTGCTTTCCAAATACTTTTAAAAATATAATTACTACCTAATTACTCATTAATTAGTATTTTTACTTTTAGAAGTGAATTATTTCATGTGAATTTTACTACCCTAATTATAATCAACTTATTAAAATGTTGTTTTAAAGAAGTTGTTTGTATTTGTTTATTTGTTTTATCCTATTATGTTGAAAAAATATTTCTGTGTGCTAAAGAATAAGTTATACTTCAGTTTCCGGAAATGATTTATAGGCTGTTGGAGGTAAACTACACAAGAATTAATTAAGTAGCAATCGCTTATGTCACGAACTGTGTATTATATAACATCAATTGAACCTACAGGAAAAAGTAACTACGTAGGTTAATTTGATTATGGATTCCTTTATTATCTATAATTTATAATTTGATTTAATTCATTAGAGGTCATGAATGGTGCTTAAATGTATTAATAATAAGAAATATTTATGAAACAATAAATAAAAGAAAATCGTGTACAAAATACACTAGACAACATTCTATTGTAACTACAAAATGAGTTCACTGGCATTCCAAGAACGTTCGTGTGAGTGTACATGTGAATGTTAAGAATGATCATGTGAATGTGCATGTGAATGCCAAGAATGTGCATGAGGTCACAATTTTCATGATATATCAAAATGTGTTTAGATGAAGTAATAAATAAAACATGCTTAAGTCATTTGTTTTAGAAACAAATTACGTAAAATCTTATGGAAATACGTAAATGGCAGTGACTTGAATTTAAACTACATGCAACATAAAACAAACTGTCAATTGATAGCCACAGTCACTCTAACGCTGCATCTAATTTATTGTAACTTAAGTGTGTTTTCATGTAAGATGTCATATCATTATATTGGTTTTCATGACTACAGATCTGTCCATTAGAGCTGCCTACAGTAAGCCTTATTCCATAAATAAGTGAAACTCTATTGAGTTGTGGTATTAGAGCTGTCTAAATTAAGCCTTATTCCATCAGATCTGTTTATTTGTAGCATTAGAGCTGCCTACAGGAAGCCTTTTTATGGTATTAATTATTGTCACCTGTGTTGTTACACATTGTGAATAATAAACAGCAAGAACACTTTTCTCTACATAAGATTGAAAAATAATTATGCATAGATACATAACTTAAGATGAGTTACATAACTTAACTCATGTGAGCAAGTAGGGAAGGTGTGTCTCACAGCCTTAGAGTTTAATTAACTTACACTTAATTCTACTCATTAAGTGTCAAATAAATATATCATACGTCATTTGGACCATTAGCTAAATTAATAATCAACTAAAAAACAATGGAGTTTGTTTTTAATATAATCAAATGTCAATTTCCAGTATTATCTTAGAGTCTAGAAGCTTCACATAAAGATGCCAATATAATAATTGTTTATATATAATATATAATAATATAATATATATAATAATGATAAAGTTGGCATTAAGGTCCTTTGTTATAACGGACACATAAAAGTCATCATACTAATATAATAAAAACGTTAATTTCATAGATTATTATTTAGACAAGCTTGTAATTAAAGTTTAGTAAGAATTGCCCACATGCACAGGGAGTATAAATAGCCTGACCCCATTTTTCCTTTGTTGCTATAATATAAAAGTATATATAATATAAAAACATACGTTATATAATAAGGGTTTTTAAACGTAAGAACTGAAAAATGTTTTGGAAAATCGGGATTTTGGATAATCCAGGGTAGCGCAGTGTTTTGATAACCGGGAAATGTTTCTTTTAATGGCTCTTGTATCCTTTTATGTTTAGTAAGAAAATTGGAAAGTTCTCCTTCTTAGCCATCAGTTTAAAAATCCAAATTTATTGTCTGTATAGACAGACTGAGATAGAAAACAAGCAAATTCCGTACACCCGATTTTGCGTAATAGACATATAAAAAGTTGGAGCTAAGTATATATGGCTACAACTGATAACAGATATCTTCTTCTTCTTTGCCTTTTTTCCTGTTATTCTTGACTAAATATAAATTGTTTTGTCATCGATTAATAGGAATAGGCAGAATCAACCACTTGTTCCACGATATTTGCCCACAGTTTCCTTTTGGTGGCTTTTGTATGAATGTTTTGTAAGCTTACGTGTGAGATTAGTGTTGTGATTGGAAATGTAGGGTGTTTGAGTTTTGTTCTTTTTATGTCCCTATTTATGGTTGTAACGATTGT
>JANTOQ010483126.1:0-20576 GCA_027564595.1 Bythotiara depressa | reverse complement strand
CCTGTTCCCCCCCCCCCCCCCCCAAAAAAAAAGAAAAGAAAAGAAAAGAAAAGCAGAGAACGACATTGACCAGAGGATGAGAGGTGGTTCACTCAAATACAGTTTGTTCACAGGTCCCATGAAGCCATATCTTATGCCAAAAACAAGTGGTCATTGCTTATCATCTAATGATTAATGTTTTTAACATGGCATGACGTCAAGGAACCGTTATTAAAACGATATCCGAGTTACTACACTTGATCTTAGCCATTAGGCCGAGAAGCGTTACTTTCTAGTGTAAACTAGGAAAGTAAACTGAAAATGTTTAACTCGTACGTTCCTTATATGTGTATTCACTTAAACATCACTTACGGTACGTTGTATGAAATATTTATGATGATGATTGTTTCTTCGTGCTTCGTGTTTCAAGTATTTATTACAAGCTATATGATTATACATTGCCGTACATCTTTGAGTATTCTTGTCTTCTATTATTGATGGATAATTAATAAACTATTTTCAAAACCCATTCGTTTAAAACTGGAACATTTAAAAGAAAAGTAAATGATGACATACTTTTAATTTTATGTGTGTTGTAAACATTAAAAATAAATATTTTGTGTGAAATCACATAAACAAGCACAGAGGTGGTGAGTTAAAATCAAACCAATTGTTATTTATGTTATCTTCCAGAAGTTTTCAGATACCCAGAAGCACGAGGTATCAAGATAAGGCAAAGTACCAAATTATGTAAAAATGGCGAAAACATTAAACGAACATTACAGAGGGCTGGGTGGTGTCTAATTTGCCTCATAATAAATTTTGCATGTAGGTAGAATTCAACACATTCCATTAAACTGGTAAAATGTGTCCAATATGGCGGCACAAATTTGCTGAGTTCAGTAATTTTGTTAAGATTTTTCAAATGTCAGGTATAACTTTAGCGCTACAGTACCACGTGTTCCATGAATTTATTCAAACGTATATTTACTTATTTGTTGTTTTGATTTTCCCGGGGGTATTATTAATTGGAAATTGGAAAATTAAAGTTGGTAAAGGTTGATAAGTCCCCATGATATTTTATAAAATTAAATAGGTAATTTACAACAGATAGAAGGTGTAACCAGGCATTATAGGATTCTAAATTTAAAAAATTTAAAATAGGAATATAATTTCGTACCTTTGTTTTCAGTAATGGCAAAATAGTTATGCCACATTCCACTACTAAGTTTGAATTTGACAAAATGTTCCTAAAATTCACTGGGTAACAGGTAATAAACTAAACCCAAACACTTCCTGAAAAATTAAATCAGTAGAAGTTATTTTTCATTTGTTTATATTAGCGTCACTGTAAGCATTTTAAATAATGTATTTTATATGAATATATTGAACTTTGTTGCTCATAACCCGTATATCCATAACAATGATCAGCTGATTTTCTTTTAGCTATCACCACGGTATGAACTTCCCAATTGGTTACATTATGATGAGTCATTTAACGTTTTTGTTGGACTGTTCCTTCCAAAAGATACTGCTGATCAAGTAATTATCATCCCCATGTTGTGTGCGCCATTAAGTATTCATAGTAATATTGACGTCATCTTAAACGTCAGGTTTAAAAAGGACCGCGTGCCACCAACTTTGCTGATTGAACTTCTACCACATAGTGACATCAATACTGTGTCACCGGTCAGTTTGTTGCGTCTTATACAGATATTCCACGTTGAGACAGTAGAGTATAAAGTGTTTCTTCACAGAATCAGAGATAAATGGAAAATGGTAAAGGAAATTGGAAACGTGGCAAAAATCAAAAATAAATTTTATATTTACTTGTACGTGAAATATGATAACAACAAAATAAACAAATTATTGGAAACTCTGGTCAGACAAAAGCACGTTTTAATTGAAGGCATTCGATTATCAGTTCCAAGGTTTTATCCAGAGCATACCGCATATTACCACACAATGTATGGGGAGGACAGGGAAGTAATCGGAAACCATATTGAAGCTCTCCAATTAAGGAATTCAAAACGAGTTCGAAGAGCTCAATTCTTTTCCAATCCACAGTTACTATCAGCAAATATTCCATTACAAAACTGTGCAAAAAATACTGCACCAGTTACTCTACAAAGTTATGTAACGTATAATGTGCGTACGAATCGTTTTACCCATATTGTGTTAGATCAAAATTTATTTTTTGATAAAGAAGATGGCGATACACGTCGATTGAAACTATATCTCAGATGGTCTAATGGATTGGAAATATCGTTGTCTGACTGGATTCAATTTAGCTCTTCTCTTCAATTTATTTATTCCTGGGCTACGTATGATGTGTTTCTGAAACAACCTATCGGTGGTTATAGTTTAACACTTACGGCTACAGATCAATGTAATGCAACAGCATCATTGACTGTCTATATGAAAATTACCAACACAATGTTACATACGCCTTGTCACCATTATGTTTTGATTGTACAGAGCAAAATGGATGTCAACACTCCACAAATTCATGTCTTAATTGACCTAGTCAATATACTGTCAGCAATTTATAATGATACTAGAGTTATCAATTTATTCATTACTAATTTTGATAATTCGGCAGGTCAGAAAAATGTTTACACATTGTCATATTCTGACCAATCAATTCAATGCATCCCATGCGACACAATTGACATTAATGAGAAACTGAAACAGTCTCATAGAAAGCAATTTCAGCAAAGATTTGAACGAAACTTTTTATATCTTGGATTGACCGTCGATCTCCGCTTATGTCGTGGGAACTCAGCTCCAATAGTTTTATGTCCGATTCCAATATTGAATATATCCATTTACCGCACAATTATGTATACACTGCCTTTGAATACATTCTACGATGCAGAGGATGGATTTATATCTAGTTTAAATATAAAGTTAATCCATTATCAGCACCAATCAGATATTATGATATTAATGAACCATAGAAATATCTATATCTTCCAGATAGTTAATTTACCAAGTTTAGCTGAGTATAAATTTGCATTGGAAGCCAGGGATTCAGCCCTTTCAAAAACTACATTAAACTTTTTAGTTAAATCTAATTTTGATGTGCTTAGTGCGCATGTCTGGTTCTCATTAAATTCCTATTCCTTTTTCGATCAGTCGACTACAAATGAACAGATTCTTTTCGCATTTCTGACGAAGATGTGTCAGTACATTTCCCAAAGCAGTTCCTTCGAGAACATCATACTTTTGAAGTTTCAACGCACTCGAACCTACCCGCAATATATTGACATATCGTGGACAAATTCAACATTTATAAATGGAGTTCGAATTAGTAAGTATTTGTATGTAAAGAATATGTTGTTTCAAAACGGAGGAATAGCAAAGCTTTTCATGAAGGCTATACTACCTCACTTCAATAATGTTCACGGAACGTATCATGATAACATGAATCGGATAAAACCAACTTCTACTACCATCACGAACCAACTAAAAACGTCGATTAACAGTGAACCAATCATACCTTTGTCTGTCAGTACGAGTATTACACCAAATAAAGCTACTTTGATTAAAACTACATCTAAAGTGCCCATTCGTGGTGGACCATTTATTTCATATACAATTGGTCCTTTCAATGCAACATTTTGTGACTTTTTTGTCTATGTTATTCCGGAAAGTCTGTTTTACGATTCAGTTGATGGCAACACAAGGCATCTAAACTTAACTTTGGAAAGCGCTCTTCATACGCCCGTAGGAAAAGCCTCATGGATGCAACTTGATACTGACATTCAAGTTTTATATGGGTTCTTGAAAGTAAGTGATTATGTCAACGCAGGTGGAAGGCCAGTGATATATTATCTAGGCGCACGAAACTCACAAGGTAACACCGTATCGTTGCAGTTCCAGGTAAACTTACCTAAAAAGGTACCGGAAATACTGTATCAAATAAATATGGTGTTGAGCACATTCTATGACAATGACGTACCAGATATCAATGAACAGTTACTGCTACTCTTTAAGGTTTCTTCATATTTTGGAGAACCTAAGTTTGCATGGGTCAACATATTGTCGTTTTCTAGAGATCCGATTCAAAACATTGTTACCTTTGCGTGGACTAATTGTACGTTATCCGATGGAAGTACGTGCCAGAAAAATACTGTTCAGTCATTGTCATCGAAAGTATTACACTCAAACGGTGTCCCAAACTCCAAATTTGCTAGCTATTTAGCTCCACAATACATTATAAAAGACATATCAGCAACATTCAACCTTAACTGTGCTATAACCACCATGTCTAGTAAACCGGAAACCTCTACACAAATCATAACAACTCATCCAGTAATAATTACCCAAATTCCGATACTAAATATATACACGACCACTTACTTCAAATACAAGATACCGTTTAATACATTTTATGATACCAATGACGGCTATACACCATACCTAACTCTAACATTAACCAACATGGATGGCAGCTCCTTATCAGCCTCTTCGTGGATTCAATTGAATGAAGGGGCCCAAGAAATATATGCATCACTATATATCAATACTCTAGGTGGATACAACATACGAGTATTTAAATTTGTATTAGTAGCCAAGAATTCATATAGGAGAACTATCAGAATGATCATATCCTTCCAGTGCAATCGACTAACAATACCTAAAGGTGGTATAAGGGTGGAATTAAATGGTAGAGAGTATTTTAGCTCTGCTATGAATAGTTTGCAAGTTTTAACCATTTTTCTCCAAAAGTATTTTCAATACGCTGGAATAAGAAATGGGGTAGAAATTCAAATGTTTAATCGTACCAGCGGGCCCCCTGGTTATTTCTCGGTTTTGTTTATATACAACCGTGTAACAATCTTGCAGAAATGCAACACTGTTGATATAAACATTGTAAAGAACAAGCTAACTGTCAGAGATCAAGATATGAATCCGTTTCTGATTGTAGCATTTCTACCTGAACTTTTGATAAATAAAGTACATATTTCAGGATTCGGTGTTTGCTCTAGCACGACCCCAGCTACTACTTCCTCCCCAGGTCCAGTCATCAAGCATCAGATACCAACATTGCATGCTAATACAAACTCTGTATTCAGATACATCATTCCTGGTAACGCCTTCTACGACGCCATCGATGGTGGAACACGTAACCTACATATATCGCTACGTCAACTTGATGGCTCACCACTATCTCAGAATGTTTGGGTTCAATTTACTATCACTCAGCAGATGGTTGGAGCTTTAACAACAAATGACTTACAAGGGTATCAATCACGTGTGTTTCGGTATTCTTTACGTGCTACCAACAGCAGAGGAAACTATGTTGACATGCTAATAAATATAGCTGCGGAAGACAAAGGAATATCCAAGGGATTTGAAATAACATTCAGTGGAATATATTACTTTGGATCCACAACATCCCGTATAGATATTCTCGTCTACATAATGGAGAAGTTCTTTTTTTATATGCATGGCATGTCCACCACTAGCCTGATATATCTGATAAGATTTGTCTATGAGATGTCTCCAGTAAACCGGTTTTCTATCACATTTATCCATTCGAAATTAAACGAATACAACTGCAACACAGCTGAGTATACAATAATATTCTCAAAGATACTTACATCAAGTGACACAATGAATTCACATCTAATAACAGCTTTCTACCCACAGGTGTCGTTAACATCAGCAATAATTCAAACAGATAGAAAATGCTTCAAAACCTCAGTTGAATCATCATTGTTATCTACGACCATCCGTCCTTCACCCAGCATATCACCAAACACACGACCTCGTGTCAATATCCAGATTAAACCAATTTATGTAAGTTATTGTCAATCCATATATTATTACGTCACTGCAGACACTTTCTTTGATGCAGAAGATGGAAACGCAAAGAACTTAAAACTTCAATTGTTGACAATAATAGGTAATAGGCTTCCTGTTGATTCGTGGTTACAGTGGAACGCACAATTGCAGATGATATATGGTGTGTTGAAGCTTTCTGATTACGATAAGAAACCAGTCAATGGTTATCGGTATCTATTAAAAGCAGTAGATGCGGGTGGTTTATCTGTGGTAACAGTTATTTCTTTGGTATTACCATTTCAGAGGTTACAGTATAACTATGCAATATCTATCATACTACATAGCCTTCATGGTGACAACATCGCTTATGTAAATGAGGAGATTATGGTTATGAGAAAGGTGTCAGATTATTTCGGAGATGGAAGTTACAGTAAAATTCAATTTATATCATCCCAAAGAACTGGAAATAGAGTAAAGTATGATTGGTTGATATGTGGTTTCACGTATTCCCCCTGTCCAATTAGTTCTTTAAAGGAACTATCAAATAAACTATTTATAGGTAGTTCTGTGAATCCAGATTTTATGATAGCTTTGAGACCAGAATATACCATATACGATCTTAACATTGTATATCGTGGACCATGTATTATCATTACTGGTGCAGGTACAACTTTCTTTCCTAGGTTAACCAGTAGCTATACCGCGGTGTATTCAACACCATTAACTATTGTTACGGTATCACCATCACCATCAGTGACAAAACTTCCACCTGTTCCCATAAACGTCATACCAGTATTAAAACCAAAACTTTGTGAAAACTTTATTTTCTACATACCAGAGAAAGCTTTCTATGACCCACAGGATGGGTTTTCTGCGAACTTAAAATTAGAGCTTAATACCATAACAAATAATGCATTACCAGCTTCCTCCTGGATACAATTTAACACCGTAAACCAGTTTATATATGGCGTTCTAATCGAGATAATGCTAACCACCAATACCAGTACAGTAGGCTATAGACTAAGGGCTACAAACAGGTTTGGATTATCAACATATCAAATAATCACTTTACAACTACCTGTACCTACCACAATAACACATACTTTTACCTTAGTCTTCTCCTTACCAGTCAAAAGACCTAATGATGCCGATCTATTAACTTTGGTTACAAACAAACTTAATACATACCTGCATCCTGCTAACAGTAGTGTAGGAGTGGTGGCATTCACACGTTTTACTGACAAATTAAACTCGATTAAATGGAGAATTTGTACGATTGATTCAGGTGTATGTGCCAAAGCCAAAATCGAAGCAATTAGACGATTGTTCTTTGTAACATCCAACATTATCAAGGCAGAATTTATAACGTACATGTATCCTGATGTAAATGTGGCTCAAATGACATTCCAGTACGAAGAACCTTGTGTAAATCGGCCAACATCAATTATATCTGCAACGTTGTTCCCATCACCAACAGTGAATCCATCGCCAACATCTCCACCTAAAAACGTACCCCCTACTGTTTTGAAATTAATACCAACACTAACAGTAACACCATGTTCCAGGTTCAGTTATCAGTTACCAGAAGATACATTCTTTGATGTTGAAGATGGGTTAACAAGAAATCTAAACGTTCTAATGTTAGATCAAAATCAAGATTCTCTAAAGGATACATCTTGGATATACTTTAATTCAACAACTCAAAGAATGACGGGAGTACTTACGGTTTCTGACATCAGCAATATAGAGTATTTTGTTTATGTTATCATTGCAAAAGATAAGGGAGGTTTATCTGTTAGTCAAATAATACGTATCAAAGTGTCAGATAAGGAAAACAAATTCTACGAACATATAATTGATACACACGGTTCAATATATACCGATGTACCATCACATGAATTAAAAATGTTAATATCCTCCAACTTGAAGAC
Source organism: Bythotiara depressa (assembly GCA_027564595.1). Lineage (NCBI taxonomy): Eukaryota > Metazoa > Cnidaria > Hydrozoa > Anthoathecata > Bythotiaridae > Bythotiara > Bythotiara depressa. Next base: position 12,873 of record JANTOQ010483126.1, on the reverse strand, counting down.
ATACATGGCAGGGAATTATGATTTCTGGGTCGGCATTAGGTTATATTCGGTAACAGAATATGGAGGATTAAATAAAAGATTATCATTCGAGTGGTCGGTATGCGGTTTGCCATGCTCTGCAGAAAGTTTAACTAAACTTCGTTCCTTGTTGTTATCACGAAATAATATATTAAACGTTGCGTTTGTTGTTTTGATGGAACCTACCATAATTATTACGGAAACAATAATCTCTGATAGAGGCACGTGTTCTATTCAAGTTAGCAGTACTGCAACTGCAACAATTAAGATAACAACGCCTTCCCCAATAGGAAATACTCCGCCAGCAGTTAAAGTGCCAATTCCAGTATTACCGCTGAGAAAATGTCACACTTTCCAATATCAAATTCCCGAGAACACATGTTATGACACACAGGATGGCTTCACACCTAAACTCAAGCTCAAATTGTTATTTATGAATTATACCGAAGTTGGACATAATTCGTGGCTTCATTTAAATCCAGTTACACAAAAAATCTATGGAATCCTGACAATAGAAGATACCAAAGATGCTGTTAATAACGTTTTTACATATTTTCTTGTTTGTTTGGACAACGAAGGAGCATCAGTTTCACAACGGATCCATATTGTCATACACGATACTATAGAAACACCGCGATATAATATCACTATTCAAAGTTATATATACTTACAACCAGACGTTAGCAACGCTGAGATACAGTTGCTATGGATCAAAAAATTAACTGGTTACATAGGAGATACAATAGATGGCAATGTACAATTAAAATCATTTAAAAGGTCAACCATCCTTTACCCACAGATTTTCATCGCCTGGTATAACTGTTCCATTTCAGATCCATGTAGTCCTCAGGGAAAACATATGTTATCAAACTTTTTTGACATTAACTACAGCTTGAATTCAAAGTTTACTTTAGCAATGATTCCAGAATTTGTCTTAATATCAGGTGAATTTCATACAGATAGGAACTGTGCTGCATCTTCATCATTGCTTCCTTCTCCAACAACAACCTTGGTTACTATTAATCACCCTCCAGTTGCTTTACATGATGTGCTTGTTATTTCACTCGAGCCATGTTCCAAAATAGTTTACCAGGTGCCATTAAATACATTCTACGACCACGAGGATGGGTATACACGTAACCTATACCTACAGTTGGCATCAAAAGATGGTCAGATGGTGCCTGATTCGGCATATATTCAATTAAATTATACAACACAAACAATTTGTGCTATTTTAGTGTATGATGACTATCTACATAACAAAGAATTTAGATTGATTGCTACAGATTCTAAAGGTGCAAAGGCGGAAACTAAGATCTCTATCGTTTTGAGGGAAATATTCAGCGAATTAAGCCACGTGTTTTTTGCCCGTGCTTATAAGTATTCTACAGAAAATGTCAAAGTGAAGCTTCTGGAAGATCTATCAAACAAGATATCCATGTTTTATGGTGACAACACTGATCAGAATGTTTTCTTTAAATCAGCGATATTAGGAAGTGTCTATATTGAGTTTCAATGGGCAAACTGCAGTCTTATGGGTTCGTGTAACAGCTTACAAATCACGACCGTCAGATCCAGAGTCCTGTATTATGATACCATTATTAATGCAGCATTTATTGCCAATCTGGCTCCAGCTTTTGTTGTTACATATCTTCATTTTTCTTACGGACAACATTGTGAATCTGTTATTAGTCTTACTAGGTCTCCTACCACAGCCACGTGGCCTTCCTCATATGTGTTGAAGACATCTATTATTCCGTCACCAACCCCAATATCAAACCGGCCGCCAAACATCAAGATACCTTTAGAGTATATCCATGTGCCAGTATGCGAACCATTCAGTTACAGAATCCCGGATAATATCTTCTATGATGCGGAAGATGGAGGTACCAGAAATCTTAGACTTCAATTATTAACTTTTAATCAACTCCGATTGTCTAAAGAATCCTGGATACAATTTGTTGAATCAACTCAAGTCGTATACGGTCATCCACGTGTTATTGATATGAAGGAAACAAAAAGTTACTTAAATTTTATACTAAAGGCAACAGATAAGGCTGGTTCTTCTGTCACCACAGTACTGACATTAGTATTGCCACAGAAACCTGCCATATCATTTCGAGTTAACCTTACAGTAAATAGATTCTTTGAGTTCAATACACCTGATTTAACAGCTCAACTATTTATTGTTAGCAAGATTTGCTATTATGTTGAAGATCTAGACGTAACAAATGTCTTAGTTTTATCATTCAAACGGACACAAAGTGAAGTGCATTTATCATGGACTAATTGCACCATGTTACAACAACACTGTAATAAACAAACAGTTGATACATTACTAAATAGATTTATAAAAAATGGCAAACCTAACATTGCTTTCCAGAGAGTTATGAGTCCATATTATAGCGTAAGAAAATTAACTCGAGAATATTTAAAGAACTGTCCAACTAGTCCAACTACGGAATATGTCAGCTCCACCAAACAGACACCAACAACAGTAATGGTGACATCTTCATCTGTACTTATGTCAACAGTCATTCCTACAAACAATAACCCACCTCGGGTTAATCGAATAATACCCCCTATAGCTGTAGGCGTATGTAGTTCATTTGCATATCATATACCTGAAAATATATTTATTGATGAAGATGGGGGTACGTCAGTATTGCGACTTGAACTTTTAGAGTTAGACGGATCTCTCTTGGTGCGTTCCACATGGCTTCAATTCAATATGCAACTCCAAGTAGTATATGGAATGATGAAAACGTCTGATATTTCTAAACAACCTTTAAATGGTTATAAATATCTTTTACGAGCAACCGACACCCAGGGACTATCAGTGGCCACTATATTGTCATTTCATAAGGTTGTTGATTTGGTTAATGTCGGCTTCTACATAGAGATGGAGATACGCTGTTCATACAATGATCAATATGCGTACGTAAGCGATCTGTTTCAAATTATCAACAAGATCAATCAATACTTTGGAGATAAAAGTCCTAACACTATCAAGGTTATCTCTCTTACAGAGAAGCCAGGTGTTAGAGGCGTATTTATATTTAAATGGACAAATTGTACTTTAGAATTTGATACCTGTCCTGTCAAGATGATATCAGAGATCACTAGTAAACTTGTCGAAGTAAATGGACAACCACGAGTCGTGTTAAAAAGGGCATTTGCACCACAATACTCACTTGACAAAATTACATTCAACAGGAAGAGTCCATGCATTCCGATCACAAGTACAGTGGTAACACCAAGTCCAGTACCTAACCATATACCAAAAATTCATCATTACATTCAACCAATTTCAATCATGCTATGCGCGTATTTGTCCTTTCAAATCCCTGAGGACACATTTTATGATCTGGCAGATGGTTTTACACGTAACCTTAAACTTTCTTTAACTTTTATTAACGGATCAAAATTCCCATCTTCTTACTGGATGGACTTTGATATAAACCATCAAATTATTAAAGGCATTCCATCAAGATCTAAGGAATTTACAATACCTCAAAATGGATACTTACTGGCATTGAAGGCAGAAGATAAGGACCATAATTCGGTGTCTATGAACATTAGAGTTGATATAATTAAACAGAACGTTCCAAGCCTTCAAAATAATACGCTTATTCTAGTTCCGAATTTTCAGTTACACATAACGGATGCGTCATTGCAAATAATGTTAACCGAGAAGATTGCTACATTTTACAAGGACAATACCACTATATTTGTCAACATTATCAATTTTAAGAATAATATTAAAGATAGATTAGTTACAATAACCTGGTCAAATTGTTCATTAAATACTTTACCGTGTAACAAGGAGTTAGCCGGTTGGATTCAAAAAGAGATATTGAATGTCAACGGTCGATGTAAATCTCAATTCTCTTACGTGTTTTTGCCAGAGTTTTCAGTACGAACATTGATAATTGCTAATGATAAATCGTGCATAAATGAATCATTATTATCAACTCGTGTTATATCACCAACAAGGTCGTATACAATATTACCTACATCCAGTGTGGCAATACAAAGCACTATCATATCACGTCGGAATGTTACAGTAAACATATCATATTGTGGTAGCATAGAATTTGTTATACCGGACGATGTTTTCTACGACAGCAAAGATGGAAGCGGCAAGTACCTCAACTATTCCTTATTGTTCACCGACGGTATGCCACTGACATGTCGATCTTGGGTACAGTACAATCCAAAATTAAAGCATTTGTTCGGTACGGCTTTACATACAGTATCTAACTCTCCGAAAAAATATATATTGCAAGCCACGAATAACTTAGGTGCAAAAGCTGTTACACATGTTTCAATTGATCTTGACAAACAACCACCAAATGTGACATTTAGAGTTGCATTAAGTTTTTTTACAACATTTAACAGCTCAGTTTGCAATACACATATGCTGCATATTCTGAAACATAAGCTAATTACATATTTTGGTGACAAATCTGAAGCATTATTAACATTTATATATTTCTCACGTGGTGACCGCATTACCAGGAATTACGTAATGTGGGGTAACTGTTCGCTACGAACTGACAGATGCGATTATATTACGATTAATTATATTTCTACGATGCTGTTTAAAGATGCTACATCAACGCCAAACCAAAAATTAGTTCAAGCTTTAAAACCAGAATTTTATGGAATATCAGTATTGGTTGAAAAGATCGGAACTTGTAGATCTAATACGGTAATGGCTGTTGCTCCTGGTATCAAAACAATATGTGCAAGCACGTGTGGTGAGTTTGTCTACAGGATCAAAAATGATACATTTGTAGATTATGAAGACGGAAATTCACGTAATCTTATCGTGGAAGTTACCAAACTAAATCGTGCTCCGTTGCCTAGAGATTTTTGGATTCAATACAATGCTTCATCACAAACAATATATGGCTTCCCAACAAGGTCGGCAAAGGCAAAACAACCTAGAAAGGGCTACGGGTTCTTGCTAACTGCCTACGATAGTGCAGGAGCTGCTGCAGAGACAGTGATTAGAATTAGGATATGTGATATGATCCCTAAGTACGAAAATAGCATAACAATGGTTGTTGAATGCAAACAAAATATTACAAATACTATTGACGTCATCACATATATCTTGCTTGGACTATCAAATAAATACTTGGATGGAAGTTTAAATACAATATTTGTAGTTAATTTCTCACGCCACGCAAATCAGGTAAGCTTTACATGGACAAATTGTACTTCCAGTCCAATGAGTGTAACAGCATCTCAAGTGAACCAGCTATTTTATTTACAATGTTTTCCTATCAATGCTACGACGAATGACGATAAAGACTACCCACCATCTCCCACTGTTTCGAATATTAGAATTAAACCCTCGTTTTGTCAACAGATAACTTATAATTTGCTTCCAAACACATTTGTTGATAAAGAGGATGGGACGCTTGCAAACTTGGGATTATCATTGACATTTTTCAATGGGACCGTGACTCCATACACATTTTGGGTAGGACTTGTGACCGCAGATTTGAGATTGTATGTTCTACCTACCAGTAACATTGTAAATAATGTCATCTACCAGTACCTTCTAGTAGCAACAGACTCAAAGAACCAATCAACAAACATATCGCTCTATGTTGAAATGTTTCAACCTCCACCAAAGTTGAATCATTTTGTCCAAGTTCACTTTAAATCATTCACAAAACTACCAATCGTTGCTAAGATTTACACTTTTTTAGTAAAATTAAACTCCTTCTTTAAATCGAATAGCAGCTTTTCTATTATTGAGTACTTTCTTTTCCCTAACAATACAATCTCCTTTGAGTACGGGAACTGTTCACTGCCGTTTTCCCCATGTCCATACGCAGCAGTCAAGAACATGACAATGGTTTTAAAGCCAAATATAAATCAAATCAATGCAGATTTATTTACTTATATATTTCCAGACTGTTTGCTTGAACAAATTACCGTTACTAAAGTGGGGCCATGCCTACTGGAGCCAAATGTACCTCCAGTACTTATCAATAAAATACCAGACCTAAATATTAGTGAATGCGGTTATATGAGGTATCAAATCCCAATAGATACATTTTATGATTCAGAGGATGGTTGGACACGGAACCTTACTTTAAAAATATTTCATGTTGATAACTGTTGGTTTGAATTTGATGCTGTAAATCAATATATTTACGCAATTGTTACTTCTCAAGCTATTCAAAATCAGCCAAGGAATGGGTACGAGTTTATCTTGCAAGTTTCTGATTCAAGAGCCGATGCAGCAAATACTACAATAACTGTTTATCTTTCAGCTTTCATACAACACAGTTTTGAATTAGTTATACTCTTCGAAATGAGGAATTTTATGCAGCTCTCCTGCTTACAAGAGAAGATATACATACTAGATAGGTTAAGCAGCTTCTTTAATCAGAATCGATCATTGACAATAAAGTCTGCTATCAAGGGTGCTGATAAGGTGTTTATGGAAGTTGTAATGACAAACTGTACCATGCGATATTCCCCTTGTGATTATATATCTATCGACAACATGTTAAGGAAGATAGAAGATACAAATGGGAGAATAACTTCACCATTCCGTACGGCTATGTCACCTGCACTTATACCAAGATATTTATCCAAACGAAGGGACACACCTTGCTTGGACAAAGCTAATGAACCTCCAAAACAGAATGCTTTCTTGGATTTTCTTAACATGACGGCATGTTCCCATATAGATCAACAACTTCCGTCTGATCTTGCAATTGACAAGGAGGACGGTAACCTGTACAATATGAGGCTGTCACTAATTAATGCAACAACCGGTTTTAAGGTACCAAATTCATCATGGATCTATTTTAATGCTACTACATTTCGGTTTATCATTGTTCCCAATGACACTGTTTTAATGCAACAACCAAAACAAGGATACGCGTTTAAGTTTGTAGTACGAGATAGTAGGAATGCTGAGCTCTCTATAGCTTTTAAGGTGTCTTTTAATGATAGTGTCAAGGATTACAATTTCATTGTGAAAGAGAATACCCGTCTACAAAAATCGTATTCGTCTATTCCTTCTGCTATACTGGAATGGAAAGTAAAAGCTGAGCTTACGCTACAGATGCCTGTCCGTGTAATTTCTTATCAAATTATGAAAACTTTACTTGATACTACCCTACGTGTTTCTTGGACTCTTTGTCAGGTAGATAATGCTATTTGCAACTTTGAAGCAGTTAACAAAATCAAGAAGAAATACGAGCACTTTAAAATTATTATTAATATTACCAAGTATGGGCCATGCCTTCAGGAACCGTTATATCCTCCAAACGTGACGACCGACATTCGGGCGTTTATTAACCCTTGTAAGAAAATCAACTACTTACTACCTAACCACTTGTTCATTGATGAAAAAGATGGAAGTACCCGAAACTTAATTGTAACCTCTAGACAGATATATCCCACAAAACTTGCATCGTTCCTGAATTTTAATGAGACAACGCAGTTATTTAGTGGCCTAATTATTCTTGAATTTATGGAACGCTATAACTATGTTGAATATGAACTAATAGCCACGGATTCCGATAATCTAAAAGCAAACACAACAATCCGTTTTCAGCTAGATAAACAATATAAGAGACAATACAATATCCACGTCAACGTGATACATTTCCCAAATGCAAAGGAAAAGAAGCCATTCATTGAGGAGTTCTGTGATGATGTGACAAAGTATTTAAAGTTACAAGAAAGCGGACTGATAATTTATCGTTACAATGGGTCTTCCAATGCCGTTAGAAGATACTCTGTCAGCTTTACTACATGTTCGTTAACAGGGAAGTTGTGCTCCATATATGAATATCAACGTATTTCATCTTCCTTATTATCACCAACAGGAGAACCAAACTTCGGATTTATAACCGCATTACTTGATAATATCGTACCTGAAGGTGTAACAATAAAACAACTTGAAGATTGTAGTGATATCCCTCCTCATGTGGGTAAACAAATAGGTACTGTTATTACAAGTATATGTAAACACCTGGATTACATTATACCAGAACTTGCGTTTATAGATTTAGAACAAGGGTCCACAAGCAACTTAACATTATCTATTAAGGCAGATTCTATCCCGTCATGGATGCGTTTTAATGCGACAAGACAAATATTGCAAATTAGGCCTACACTGATCAACCTTATGGAGCAGCCAATAGCAGGATACACATTGTCAATTACAGCAGCAGACATTGCTGGAAATACAGTGTCGCAAAATATTACTATTATGATAATGGGTAACATTAAAACATATAATTTCATCGTCATATTTTATCTTCGTAATATACGTTACATTGGAAGTGATAACTACGATTTGCAACACATTCTACTGGAAAAAGTAAAGAAAGTCTTGTCTACAGAATTCAAAGACATTACTGTATTTAATATTACTGGAGCAACAGGTGCGAATGAAAACGTTTCTTTCAGTATCTACGACTGTAGTTTAATGAACGAATTGTGTCAGGAACACAGAAATGACAGATTGTTTTCAATGTTCTTGATCAATAGTCAACAAATTCGAAACAATGTAATAGAGCAGTTTAAACCAGAGTTTCAAATACTTAATATTACTAGCTTAAATATGAATAAATGCAACAACATATCAACAGAAAAACCGTATGTTACTGATAAGATACCAGTATTAAATATAAGTTTTTGCCAGCAATTACGATATCGGATACCAGATGGAATCTTCATGGATGTACAAGATGGTGAATTGACAGGAAGTTCAATTCAGTTTTGTACACAGGATGGGCAAACAATGGCAAAAAATAGTTCTATTCTATACGATAACAATGCGAGACTTATATATGGTTTTATAACACAAAAGGACTTCTATAAAATCAAACATCGGGAATTCATTTTCTTATTGAAAGCAACAGACTCAGATAACAATACAATTAATTGTACTGTCAAAATTAACCTTCCACGGAACATAGTTAACAATTACATAATTTCTACATCTACAACAACATATATAGATCCAACATTAACTGATGTGGACACACTCTTGAACTTGTTAAATAGAATATACACATATTTCGGTGACCAATCAAGGAATACAATAACCGTGGTAAATTTTACACGGGCTGGAGGTTTTCCACAAAAGGTTGGCCTTTTTTGGACTAACTGTTCCGTGGTCAACAACAACTGCAATCAGAATAAGACTGACTACATCTACAATAAAATATTCAAACAAGAAATTGTAAACCCGTACTACATTGAAGCTTTGGGTATTAATTTTGGGTTCATACATGAAACAACAAAGATCGAGAAACAAAATTCTTGCTTGGAACCTAATCAACCACCAGTTTCGAACAGAAACTCCAGCATTAACATCACAGCCTGTGGCAACTTTCACTACACAATAAACAATAACACGTTTGTTGACAAAGAGGATGGTGGCATCAGTAATTTATCAATTACTTTAAACTTTTTAAATTATACAAATGTACCACGTGATTATTGGATACAATATCATGATAAAACCATGACCTTATATGGAATGCCAGATAATGTAATTCTTAACTCTGACCAACATGTATATGTCCTTGTTGCAACTGATCAAGTTGGAAAGACAGCAAGCTCTTTCACCACAGCATTTATAAATAACACTGTACACGATTACAACAATAATGGCTATTCCGTAACCACGATAGCCTCTTGCAACCAGAATCTGCAACAAAGAAAACCAGTAATTGAGGAGATTAGTTCCATATTGTCAGACTTGGCAAAGCAGTTGAACACAACATTAAGTAGAGTGCATCTCAATTCTTACTATCTCAATGACACCAATATTACATTCAGTTGGAGCTCCTGTGAAGCTCTAAACTGGACCGACATAAGCTTCACAGTAAATAAATCGATTGAAGATTGCACGATTATTGATAACTTAATAGTACCGGATGAACCGTTGAAGACTACCAGAAGTACATCAAACATAACTTCTACAAGTGCCGCGGGTAATACCCCTCCAGTCATAATTAACAGTGTACCGGATATTTCCATTACATGTGGAGATCCCCTTCTTTATAAAATCAACGAGAATACATTCTATGATGCTCAAGATGGTTCCACGTCAAGCTTAAATTTAGAAATACTGGATAAGAACTATATATTGCTTAACCGTTCGTACATTCACTTTAATAATCACACAAATGAAATTCTGTTTCTCATAAGCATTGAAGATTGCTCATATATAGTTTTTAACAACTTCCTTAGTGTGAGAGCCACGGACAAGGAAGGGAGTTCCGTAATTGACACATTCAAAGTAAGAGAAATTAAAGAAGCTGTATCGTGTTGTATGTATGTATCCACTGTCTTTAACCAATCATTTGGTGTCGTTAAAATGGATCTCCGTGATATATATGACATTTACAAGATAATTAAGCAAGGCGTTTATTCAGACAGGAATAATGTAATTCGTTTGGTGTCGATTGCAGCAGGAAATGACACATTCACAACAATAACATTTACAAATAAAACAATAACAAACACAACATGTTTTGAAAGTCGAACACAATATCTTGTTGACCCAGTTCTTGATCGTACAAGCGGAACACTGTTAGAATCTTATAGACAAGCGTTATCCAATTACTCCGTAATTAACGCTGGGTTGATTAGTAATAACGCATGTAATGAAACAGCTTCTCCATTGGTTCCAGTAGCTCCACCATCGTCGGCCGGTGCATTTACTAGTTCAGAAGAGTGGTTTATCTATTTCACACCGTTGATTATACTGGCGTTTATGTTATTAATGTGTTGCATCTGTTTTTACGTCTGCCGATACTGTTACAAATTGGCCTGTGTCAAAAACAAGCCCAAGGAGGAGTACATTATGCCAGTAGAATCTGATTTTGCAGCATCTGGAAAACCTTTAGATGAAGAAGATTCCCCACCTGTCAAATCAGCATACCAATCAATACCACAGGATAACAACTCAGACCAAGTACCAGGAGTTTATGAAGCTAAGGCACAGTCTTGGGACATACAATCTACCAAAGAAATAATAGCCACGACCGTAGCAATTGATGATACTACACCATCCTTTCCTACACGTAGAAGGTCCTCGGCATTTATTAATCCTGTATTCGTAAGTGAAACCCAGAATGTTCCAGAAACATTGATCAATATTGACGATTTATACGCAAAACCTATTCGACGAAACAAGAAAATATTTCAATCAACCAATAGAACAAACCATACTTCTAATAGAAATAGACAGCTAGGGATAAGTAGTGCCGTTAAAACATCATATTCAGGCATGCACTCTTTTATAAGGCAGGATGTCAACTTGCAGTCAAACCATGATAATGAAATTACATATCGGATTCCAACCCATGGACCATTACGGTTACCCGCGGTTCCAAATGGGCCACCTCCTCCATATTCTCCCCCAAGAAAACAACGAATATTTACCCAAAATATTCTTCCATCTTATTATGAGAGGTATGCTAGACATACAATATCTCCTGTACTCGTACCTTTACGACCAACTGTTATCAAAAGCCCAAGGCGAACCATAGTGTACCCTAGTAAGGCAAAGCGAAGGCGTACCTTGAAACTACCGCTGGTGAAAAGAAAACATAGATTTGAAAGGAAAAAACCGAAGCAGCCTATATCAATCATAACGTTGCCAGAATCTATAACTTCTGAGGATAATACGTCAGAGTCTTCCAGTTCTACGAGATATCGACGTACCTCTCCGGTAGAAGTAACAGCTATATTAAAAGGAAAAGAAAGAACGTTACGAAAAATCTTAAAGGACTCACCGATATCATTTGTAAATAAAAAGCCAAAAGTTAAAAGGAACCGTAAAAATAAATATGAAATCACCTTAGTCGAATCACCGAAACCTAATACAGTAAAAATAAATAGTCGGTCCATACGAAGGACTGGTGAGGAGAATATTCATGTTATTCGTAGGCATCATCCATACAAAAAGTTTGACTATAAATACACAAAACCATATTTGTATGATTATATCCCTGTGAGGAGAAAGCCAAAAAAAAACAAATATAAAATTAAAGAAAGCAACAAACACACTGACACAAATGACATTGGTACAAATCGTGGAAGTCCTTATATTTCTGGTGGAAACAAAACAATCAAGGAAAATGCACCAACATTGGATGAACTGTTGCAAGAAAGTGACGAAGAAAGTCATACTTCAGCTTCACCAGCTGCGAGACTTAGTCGCCATTTAAATACACATAAAAAAGATGAAACACAACACGTGGGAAAAGGAAAACGTAGTGTAAAGACAAAAAATAAGGAAACATGGATTAGCTTGGACGATTTGGATATTTCAATACAAAAATAATATTAATGTGCATGTTATTCTTGTCACCCCTTTATTTGTTTTAAAACACGTAGCTGTCCATTTAACGATTTCTCCATATTTGAGACGAAATACTGGAAAGGTTGGAAATAAAAGTTCAGTAAAACAAAAAGCTTTTATAAGATCCCAGCCACTTCTAATTTACCTACACATAATTTTAACTCTTTAATCCTAATTGGCATGGTGGGGCTTTACAGTTCCTTTCTCATAATAGCATTTTTTGGCCTTCCTGTGCATCTCCTAAATTTTGTGATATTTAGTTTTTATCTATTAGTTTTTACATTTCCTGAAACTTTTCTTTTTTTATGTTACAAACATTGAATTATAAGATGTAAACATAGATATTGACATTAAAAATTACTTTTTTAGGTATGATATATACACATGCTATATGGGAACAAAAATTAAAGAATTTTGAAAAAAAAATGTTTGGACCATTTTTGGTCAATTCAGCAAAAAATTACAAGTGAAAATTAATCTACTTGATA
>JANTOQ010483015.1:0-11316 GCA_027564595.1 Bythotiara depressa | reverse complement strand
GAGGTGGATATTAAAACTTTTGATTTTTAACAATAGAAGGACTGATTAAAACATATATACTTATGTTTGTAGCATAGCTGATATCTATTTAGAAAATCTTTCCTTTTAAAAGGAAAATCAATGCACTTTCTTTTAAAAACCGAAAAAAAAACATGTAAATTGCTCACGTCAGTAGCACCTGTTATTACGTCATGAGTAACATATTTTGAGCAAATTGTCAAGACAATAGTCCATAGGGATTCTGGTAAAATTTCAAAGCTAAATTCCATACAGATCAAGAGATATAATTAGATTAGTGCCGCGGGAAAAATTGCCCCCCTCCCCCAGGATTTCACCGACCAAAAATAGCCCAGGCTTAATAGGGTTAAATATATACTTCCGGGATTATAATGCTAGATATAAAAACTGATGGAGTAACAATATTAATACTACACATGGTAACAATAGTAACACTACACATGGTAACGATATTAACACTACACATGGTATGTATTTGGATGAACTTTCATTACACCATGGTCTTTCTCAATTAATAAATAGTCCCACTCATATTTTACCAAATTCCGAATCTTGCACTGATTTAATTTTTACTTCACAACCAAATTTGATCACATATTCATGCCTCTTTGTTTGAAAGGTGGCATCATCAAATAATTTATGGTAAAATTAATTTTCAAAGTCTACTTTCCTCCTCCATATGAACGTCTTGTTTGGGAATACATTAAATATAAATCTTATAAAACGAAGATTGTTTCAGGTATACTAGTTAAGAGCATTAGCAATTTCAATGACCAGGTTGAATTCCTTACAAATTGCATTATTAATGTTCCAAGTACAACTATTATTTGTAACGATGAAGACCCATCTTGGATGACAAATAAATTAAACCTATTTGCAAGGTTAAGGCGAAAATTTAAAAAACATATGATAGAACAAATCCTGATAGAGAGAATCTTCGCAACATAACCACACGGAAATAAATTGAATAATCCGCAATTAGGCTCCAACGTATACTGGTCTATACTCAAAAAGAAAGACAGAAAAATGAGCAAAAATGCCAACCTCGTACCCAATACCTCTTTCTTTTTTAGATATCTCTCGCCATCCGATATCAAAAAGAAAAAGACTCCCTTGGTACGAGGTTGCAAAAATGCCCTAACCCACAGTTTTTACATAATAACTTTTGGTAGAGAGTTGCCTTTGCCATAAAACTTCTAGTAGTTGAGTTTTGAGTTTTTATCTATTTGGAGTAGGATCATGCAATAAAAAATTAAAGTTCGCCACGCCCTTTTATTGTAGGCTGTATTGCAGAAAATCTAAAAAAGTGTTTTTGAGAAACACGTTGCCTGTAAAACAAATACTGATCATAATTTATAAGCAAAGTGGCATTAGATGAGCGTGTGTGCCCTCTAACGCCCACCCACGTTCTAGTTACGCCGACAAACCAAAAAGTGTATTTTTGATGTTATTTCGACGTATTTGACACCCCATTATTTTTTGAACATTTTAGCGCTTTATTGTGTCATATATAGTATAATAGTTTTAGCTTCTTCCTTTTAATATTTAGGTCAGTCATATGTCATGAAAAAATGAACAAGCTATTGTATAACCCTGGAATCATATAATTACTAAGACATGTTTTTAAAGTACTGTGGAGTAAATAATAGAAGAAAAGTTAAATACTAGTCTTTATCATGAGCAAATAAATAATATAATCTCTTCATAACGGTTGTACTAAAATGTTGCATATTCTGCTGACATCATCAATGTATCACGTGACTAAACCCACCATATTGGCTTCCATTTTATTTTATATGTTATAGTGAATATCTGTACCAAGTTTCGTTAAGAAACCATTTACGGTTAGGAAGTTATGGGGGTAGTGCATGTTTGCATGTGAAATATCTTTTGAACTACTGGCGCAAGTGTGATGAAATTTTGTGACTTTTTCTAAAATTTACTTGGAAACAAAATGATGAAAAAGTCTTATTATTTGGAACAATGATCCTTTCGTTGGTTCTTTCTTAGCGACTGGTCAAAATATTTTTTTCGATTTCATGATATTATATACCATTGGAAAGAAAAGTTTGTTTAGAAATCAGAAATAATAGTCAAATTAGCTAATTCCATTTAATAAAACACCTCAGGCTTATTTTAGAACATTTAAAGTAGGTCTCAAATTTCTTGGTGACCAATACGCGAAAAAGTGTTTGATGACGTCATCGGCACAGTGATGACGTCAACAAAATAATGTTTTGAGCAAAGGTTTTGTGTTGCCCCCAAGTATTTATGTGCCAAGTTATATTGTTATTGCATGGGTATATCAAAAATTATGGGGAAGGGGGTGGGGGGGGGCGGTATCCTCCCTCTCCCCTAGTTCTGAACAGCCCAAAAAAGCCTAGGCAGAATAGGGTAACCAACTGGGCTTATTAGTGGAAAATGTCTTTTAATCCAAACTCTTCCAAACAAGTGGAGAAAGTCAGCTTATCTACAAAAGTGGTTAACACCCAGTTTCCGATATGTTATTTTAACAACGGTATTGTTTCGTCAAAGGAATCACACAAACACTTAGGTATGGTACAAGCTTTACTAAAACTCAAGGATGAGAACAATTCTTGCATTATTCAAGTCACTGGTAAAGTAGTAAACTATGACGAAAATCATGATAAGTGACGTCACAAAAAATATTTCGCTGGTTTTACGAAAATACTCAATCTTAAAAATGTCTCATCAGAATAACCATACAAGCAAGTGCATAACTTTTTTACAGCTCTTTGAAAAATATAAAGGTTGTGCCTCAGAACGACGCGATACATGCCAAATTCATGATATTCAATAAAACAATTCATATTTAACTACTTGAAACATTCTGACCAACTTTCATGCACCTTTGGTGTCTCAATGGAAAATTATGGGAAGTTGACTTTGTCGAATTTAATCAAAAATGAGATTTATTTAAAAAAGTAAACGCGTTAGAAATTGTAATTATGCGTTCAGTTTCTAGTAGTATAATGGATGTCGTTGAACATATGTATGTTAATTACACATAAGTTTGACAAATATTGGGCCAGCTAAAAATCCTGTTATTTTGTTAAAATTAGTTTGGCCTATTATTTTTAATAGAGCAAAGGTATGGACTTGAAATGTTGAACCATATGGAAATAAATTTTACTTTTTAGGCAACAACGTGGTCACGAGGTTATGGTGATATAAATATGGTAATACCGCAATTATGGGCATTTCCCCCAAATTTAAGTATATTTGGAGAAAAACGGAATGTTAAAAGATAATTATGTTAATCGTATTTTTATTAACAATAATTAATTAGGACAGAACCGAGGCTTCTCATTGTTTTAAATTTTCTTTATTATTTTTAATGTGGGAAGAAGTTCCCTACTTCCGGGTAAACAAAAAACAGGAGAATTGCTTACGTTTTGGTTCTCTAGCAGCATTAATTAGTATTTACCTGTTTAATATCAACGTAGATATTCAGAATTGGGTTTCCTAACATATAACCGGCAGCCGGTCCTAAAATGCTGAACGCTCCCATAACAGCCAAGTATATATTGTGCTGACCAGGTTTTGCAATGTCATCTATATGAGCATAACCCAATGTATATAAGGGGGTGGTACCCATCCCCATTAAGGTACATCCTGTGATAAATATAGTTAGGTACATCCAATGATCTGGTAATTCTTCATCGCATATCATGTTTTTTGGGTTCAAGCGAGTTACGTTTTTCATAATGCAAGTATCTCTCTGCAAATCGACGCCTGCCTGATACGACGAAATTATAAACTGTGGAAGTGACAAAACTACTAGACCAACAACTATAGTAATACAACCAACTGCTACTGTGAGTGGTCTGTGTTTATGACCAATATAAGAAATGATCGCACAAGAGAGTCCAGCACCTATATGGAAGGATGTCCCAAAGAAAGAAATTTGTGTTGTTTTGAAGCCATAACGTTTTTCAATTGTTGACAAGGAAATATTGTTGAGTCCAGTGCATGCCATACCTTGAGCAAATACTGCACAGCATATACAGATAAGAAAAAATAATGGTCGATTAACAAACTGAAGAGATTTCGGGTAAAAACCTTTCCATCCATAACAACCATTATGCGATTTAGAACTATTTTTCAAACAATTTTCGTCATTAGTATTATTTCGATGTTCCACAACTGGTAAGCCAGGGTTTGTTTTATTAGGTTTCATCTCAGGAATATATGCGTGTAATTGGTATTAAAATAGCAGTTCGATTAAGTATTTATTATTTTCAAATCTCTAATTAAACGTTCCATCAAGATAACATTTAAGCTTCAGTTTGATTAACCCATGTATATAAAAGTTATTGTTAATGAAATAGAATGCTTATTTTCTTTTTTTCTTTAACAGCAAAAATATCCTGAAAATATTATTTTAGAACACTGTTCCATAGATGTCACTCGTTTGCATGGTGTTGTTGCATCCTCCGATCTGGTACATTTTGTAATCCAGTGTAAGTAAACAAAAGAAAAATAATACACTTTATATATCCGACATGTAGAGAACTACGAACAAGATTATCATTTTTATCAGGCTCGATATTTCAGCTAGAATTAGGGACTATTCACACGCGTAATTTCCTCCCAGTATCACACGATCTTCTTCGTAGATAACAAAGAGCAAACAGAATGTATTAAGGGTAACGAATCCTGACACTTTCCTTGTGTATCATCAAACAAGAATAATCCCAAACAAAAGGACTTGAATATTGTGGGTCCTACTCCATTACTTCATCTGAGACAGAAAGCGTTTTCGTTTCACCACTAGGCTCAATTTCCACCATCAGCAAGAAGAAATATATATAAAACAAAATAATAAAGATTTCATTGAAGACGATATCTTACCCTAATATAAACTAGGTCTTAAAGAAAATATATTATCTGTAAATATTATTTTGGTCAAATATAAAAACAATAAAGTGGTTTTTTATGAAAAAAATTCAATTAAAAATTCTTAAACGCGTGATTCAATGAATCTCATAATTGAAGAATTATAATCCGCGGATTGTTACTGTGGTTTGATGCAACTTAACCTCTAAAAATAAAGATTAGCTCTTATATACCCCTTCTAATACATTGGGTTGAAAATATAAATAAAATTGAAAGTTCTTGAAGGGTACAATTTCCGCAGGTGTACGAACGAATGTGATTAATATTATTCATAAAGAATGAAATGCCTGCCAAATACCTCTGTTCTATAACAGGTACAAATCTCAACAATAAATTTTGTCATCTCAACCTGCCGTGTTTTCCTTGGCCCATACTGTTCAGCAAGCACGCAGTAATGTTTCCCGTTCGTAATTTATAATTTGTGTTCGCAATACTTTGATTTGAGCCCGTATATTTTTTATTTGTGTCCGTATTATTACTTATGTTTCGTAGTGGCATTTATGGGCCACCGTATTATTCATATGGCAATCAATATGTGCCATATATAACGTGATATTTCTTCCATTTTATTGTAATGCATGATGATAATGCGGTTTGCATGAGAAGGCGTAATGCATGATTGGACGGAATCTTGTGGCTTGTTTATTATCATGCTTATCATCTTTGGTAAACCATAAATCTGGTAAGCTGTGAAAGCAAACGAGACATATACGTATATTTTTATGATTCCAAAGTAAGCCAAAAACGTGCGTATTTGATTTGGATAGTTTTTAACTTAGGGAATAGTCTAATTCCTGAATTACTCTGACTTATGACATGACATTTGGCACACTAACAGTCTAGTTACCACGGCAGCTATTTCAATATGAAAATTTATAAAATTTCCCAACAGTGATATCGTTGAAGTATTACCGTATGAAATTCCTCACTTTTTTGGTACAATTTGGCTAATTATATACCATAAATAATCTGAATATTTTATGATTGCATAACCTATATATCTCAGGCTATGATACTGCTATACTTTCACCGTCCATATAAAATGTGCAAAAGGAGAATAACGCAGTTGAAGCTTTCGGAAATATAACTGCTGGGATATTCTCTGAATTTTAAAAAGAGTGAATTTAATTAATGATTCAAGACTTACATTATAACACATCGTTAATATCACATGAATAATTATTGGGCAGCTAGGCTTATCTGAAACATTTATATAAAAAAATCGAGAAAACTGAAAATTCTGACAAACATCTTGGATATTTCACCACTCAACTCAACCACTCAATAGTATAATAATGTTAAGTATGATGAAAATCCATCAGCATAATATGTTGTATTTTCAACTTGTTTTTGATTGTCTCCTTTGGATTTATGTATGACGCGTAGGTATCGACGACGGACTTTTACTTTTTCTCTGTTTTTCTTTTCAACATTTTTTATTCTTTGTGTGTTCAACAGTTTGCAACCAGTATGTGTGCACGTATTCTTGTACCGTGCCTAATTTTTCTTACACCTTGATTACATCTTTGTTAAAGTGAGTAACAGACAGTATCATAAAGTCCTAATTCCAACTGGGTCAACCCAAAATATGTAGACTTTGGAATTCGTTTGCGTACCATAGTATTAAAGGATTCATTTTGGTTTTGTGTTTCTTTGTGTGATTTTATGCCGCCATGTTTAATTTAAATTTAACACAATGCATAAGAGAACAATTCTACCACGTTTTCAGATCAGAGTCCTTGTAGAACATGAATTAAGCAAAAAATAATAAAATGCTGATTTTAGTGAGATTTGCTGACGTTAGCAAAAAGATACGTGTCTTATGGCTACCATTTTTAGTCAAGTTTTAAGGCCTAAGCATTAGTAGAAACTGAGAACATAAGGGAGGGAAGTCCCCCCCATCCCCCCATGTGAAATAGGGTTAATATCTCTTAAAATCGTTGAAGGTAAATATGATTAAAAACAATCAATTTTTAATTAGCTGCAACTTTGGTAAGCAACTATATAAAAGAGCATAATTAATTTAAACACTTGAAATCTATGATCCATGAATAATTATTGAGCTACAATAATGTCCATTATTATACGATTTGAAAATAATTGACATGTCCACTATCTAATATCTGACATGCTGTGCACTTTTCCTAATTAGCAGCTTGATCCCAACTCAAATCAAAGTTCATTTCCGTTGATATGTACTCTAATAGTCCGTAACTGGGCCATAACAATAGGAAGTTCGCCGGGTCCAATGGTAATATCATGCAAATCTTGACATTTAAACCCTTCTATAATTTGTACCCGTTCTATTAAGAAATTGAAACCAACTGTAGGTAATTCACAGAAAGAACAAATAATTGTTTAGCAAATGTTTACTTGTTTGTAATGAGGCTTATTTAATCAGGTGTTGCTCCCATTGTAATTTTACGCGAAAACACTTGTTTGTAAGAAGGAACTGTTGGACGTATGGTACTTTTTCAGTTTGTTAAAAGTTATTTGGAAAGCCAAATGCCCCAAACTCCCAATGTTCGACATCCCGATGTTAATAAAATACAAGTATATTTGTTGTTAATCTGATGTTTTTAATTAAGTTTAAAAGGTGAAGACAATGCGGTTTTTGGCGCTTTTAGGCGGTCTGGTACGAAGATTTTCCTTTGTCGCGACATTTGGGCGACATTTATTTAGGAATTTATTCTAACGTTTAAAAAATCGCATTGTGGACCCTGCTCTCCATGATAATGGGTATAGAATTGTCCAAATACTTTCCTAATTTCTCTAGAATTTGCTTCGGAGGTTAATACTGAAATATCAAAATATTGCCAAATGGATGACGTAACAATGACTTTGCGATAAACACTGACATACACGATACTGGTTGGGATGAAGTTCGCACTGATCAGCTATCGCGAAATCCATATAGGAGGGCAGGATTGACATTGGAAATTTTGGCATATACAATTTAAGATGAGAAAAATTGTGCTTCGTATTTTAATTAGAAACATAGGTTTATAAAAAAAACAAGTAAATAAATATATTTTCTAAATTTTCATTTTCGGATATACCATATTTTTGAATTTAGAAAATACTGAAAATATGATATTCCTAGAAAATATATGAAAAGGAAAGAGAAACCACATTTTCTAACTTTTCCATTAGGAATATCAAAATGTCGGGCAGTGAAAAGATATACACATTTACAATTTTTTAATACAAATACTTCATGAGAATAATTAGTTGTATGTTACACATGTATATATATATATGTGCTACAAGCTAATTTGTTAAGTAAAAATATTGCAAAACATGGAAGTAAAACTACTATTTTTGGTGCTCAAAGGTATTAAAAAAAAGCGTTCTGCGTAATTTGTTAAACGTGGTGTAATGACCTCTGAAGAGAACGCAAGTTATGAGTTCGTTCAGAAGTGAATTCCACGAAAGGCAGTAACCGTTGGTGATGCGAAAGTATATAAATCACATACTCTTTAGTGAGAGAAAGTAGTAAATCTTTTTAAAACATGAACTTGCGCCGTTTGTTTACCATCTTTCCAGTTGCATGGCGGTGTAGGAATTGGCGAATTAGAGAAAAAGAGCTAGAAGATTAGGCCAATATAAAATGTGTTTTCTAAAACGTTCATTGTAGTGTAGGGTTGAAGAGAGGTTTTTCCGTTGAAGACACTGCGTTAAACTAAGAGTTCCTTTGGTCTGCACCTACAATCTGGTTCTGCACTGTTGGTCAAGGGTCTGTCGCTACGACTGCGGCAACTTTGTTCCACTTCATAGCTAAGCCCAGTCTCCTTTTCCAGACACTTTATTGGATCTAAACTTCTAAAGTTTCAAATATTTTATCCGGCATGGTAGATTTTAGATATTGGTAGATCTATCAGCGTTCACTAGAACACCTGTTGATTGCATTGAACGCAATATACGCACTGAAACGTTTACGAATATGTACATATACTAAAAATATCCGTTACAGTGGATACGTTTGGTAAATAAATTAATACATAGATACATACATATACATACAGTGTTTGGTTACTGTTAGTAAACGTATTCGGTTAAGTCCTGATACTAGCAAATTCCGTTCTAGTGGAAACGTCTGGTAATGTTCGGTTACTCTTAGTAAACGTATTCAGTTATGTCCGGATACAAGCAAAATCCGTTCCAGCGGATATTCGGTAACGTTCGGTTAGAATAAGAATACGTTTCCAGATACCTTCGTAAACTAGAACTATACGTAGAAAAGTAACCGCGCGTGTTAGATTGGTAGATGTCCGGATACTAGGAGAAATTCGTTTCCGCTCGCAAACGAATGCATTCTCCCAGGTTTCCGGATTTTACATACTTCCGGAAACGATAACCATTTGTGCAGTGAATCCATGTGAGTTCCACAAGTAATGAAATGAGGTCTATGTAGACAAATACATTGCTTAGTTAAAGTGAATCATTTTAGATAAATAGAGCAATTCTTTCACCCCCTCGAAGCCGTGCTGACCTCAGCAGAGAATGTTCTTCCAGGCCTCGTCTTGCTATCTATACAATAAAATAAGATTCGGCTAAAGTTGTACAACAATGGGGGAGGGGGATCCCTACTCCCATAACCTCTTAACCGTAAAGGTTTTCTTAACAAAACTTGGTAAAAATTAAAATGGCAGCCAATATGGCGGGTCTAGTTACGTGATACATTGCTGACGTCAGCAGAATATGTAAAATTTTAATGTGACAGTTAAGATAAGAATAAATTATATTATTTGTTTGCTCATGTACAGATTAGTAATTAACTTTTCTTCTTTTGTTTACTCTGCGGTGCTTTAGAAACATTTGTTCCCAAGACTATGCAACAGCTTGTGCAAGAGGCGCCAAACTTGTTAAAATTATAAATTGAAAGGCAGAAGCTAAAACCATTGGACTTTTTTTTTCATATATATCATAAAAAAGCGCTAAAATGTTCAAAATATAATGGAGTGCCAAACATGTCAAAATAACCTAAAAAATCTAATTTTGAAATGTGAGCGTGACCGCGGCGCGTGTGGGCTTGAGAGGGATGTAGAGTGGCGTAAGAGGTCGCACACACTCATCTATTGTCACTTTGCTGATAAATTATTATCACTATTTGTTTTACAGGCAAAGTATTTCTCAATAAACACTTTCTAGATTTTCTACAATACAGCCAACCTCGTCGTCCCCAGGGCTTCTTTTATGATATTTATTTTATGATTTTTTTATTTCTTTTATCTTCTTTTATGATATTTCTTTTCAAATATGCATTTAATGTCTTTGTTTTACAGTCAATCGAGTTTTCTCAATTAAATATCCAAGGATAAACAACAAACACAGCTGTACATTTCCGTAAAACTTGAAAGGCTAGCACAACGACCCTGCTTTAGTTACAGAAATAATAACTATTATTATTATCGTATTACAATCACGGAATATCAATACATAAATGTATTTAGAAAGCTTCAATATGCGTTAGACGCTATGGATGTAAAATGGTTTTATTTTTAAAGCCACAACATAAGTGTAGCTAGCTAGCTAAAGACTTTCGAGGGATTCAATGTTGTTGTTGTTTATGTTGCCAACTGGTTTGGCAAATCACTCATTTCCCAACTCCTGCCAGATATTTTATGCTGTTTCGTGTTTTAGCACCTTTCCCTTCTTGTTCCTGTTGCACGAGATGTGGGTTAGGTGTAGGCGGGAAACCGCGTAAGAGCTCCCGTGCCAATGTGTTATATTGAAAAACATCCAAAATTGTCATTATTTTACTGATCTACACGTTTTATGACGTCACAAATGGACCAATTAGGAGGATAGTGAGACTACCCCCTGGTCCAATCGTGCCTCTACCAACGTACCAAAGTACCTATATTATGCCCAGGATTATAGATGAGTTTTATATCATTAGCAGAGCTAGATTATTTTATAATGATGGGAAATGCTTAGTTGTTTAGCAACGATGACATTGCTGCTGAAGAAAAAAACCTGTAAATTTCCAGTGTTATTTTTAAACATGATTTGAAGCCAAGGATAGGTTTTACACTAAAGCCTTTATGACGGTGAAGAAGACTAGACGTCAAGTATTTATCAAAATAATGTTATTGTTGCTGTTATTGACGAGGTGCATTTGGGTCCATTCACTAGTATTTACAATCGTGAAAGTTGTAACCAAATTATGTTACCAATTGACAAGGACTTGAAGGAATTGAAAGATACATGAGGTTCTGTAGATATGCATATGATTAACTTAGCAGAGTGTTGGGAAATGAACAGTATGTTGGAGATGAAAAAGTTCCTTTATCATGACTGTTTTGGGCAGTTTCATTCACCACACAAAAGCAGGCCACAAATTCGCTATTCCATTATATATCCATACAGGGTATG